>PVHX01011823.1:0-62234 GCA_004024805.1 Geosciurus inauris
CTAAGCAACTCAGTGAGACCCTGTCTCTACATAAAACACAAAATAGGGCTGGGGATGTGGCTCAATGGTCAAGTGCCCCTGAGTTCAATCCCCAGTACCAGGAAAAAAAAAAAAAAGAAAGACTTCTACAGACAGGACACTAAAGAAAGAAATTATAGAAGATTTTAGAAGATGGAAAGATCTCCCATGCTCTTGGATAGGCAGAATCAATATTGTGAAAATGGCCATACTACCCAAAGCACTATACAGATTCAATGCAATTTCAATTAGAATTCCAACATCATTCCTTATAGAAATAGACAAAGCAATTATGAAATTCATTTGAAAAAATAAGAGACCTAGAATAGCCAAAGTAATCCTTAGCAAGAAGAGTGAAGCAGAAGGCATAATAACCAGACCTTAAACTATACTACAAATCTATAGTGACAAAAATGGCATGGTATTGGCACCAAAACAGACATGTAGATCAATGGTACAGAATAGAAGACACAGAGACAAACCCACATAAATACAGTTGTCTCATACTAGACAAAGACACCAAAAACATACACTGGAGAAAAGATAGCCTCTTCAACAAACGGTGCTGGGAAAACTGGAAATCCATATGTAGCAAAATGAAACTAAACCTCTATCTCTCACCATGCACAAAATTCAACTCAAAGTGGATCAAGGACCTCAGAATTAGACAAGAAATCCTATACCTAATAGAAGAAAATGAGGGCTCAAATCTTCATCGTGTGGGAATAGACCCTGACTTCCTTAACAAGACTCCTAAAGTGCAAGAAATAAAATCAAGAATCAATAAATTGGGTGGATTCAAACAAAAAAACTTCTCAGCAAAAGAAACAATCAATGAGGTGAACAGAGAGCCGAAACTCTGGGAGCAAACTTTTGCCACATGCACATCAGATAGAGCACTGATCTCCAGGATGTATAAAGAACTCAAAACAAAACAAACAAACAACCCCCCCCAACCAAACAGCTCAATCAATAAATGGGCTAAGGAGCTAAACAGATACTTCTCAGAAGAAGAAATACAATCGATCAACAAAATATGAAAAAATGTTCAATGCCTCTAGCAATTAGAGAAATGCAAATCAAAACTACTTTAAGATTTCATCCCATGCCAGTCAGAGGCAGTTATCAATAACATAAGCAACAATAAGTGTTAGCGAGGATGTAGGGGAAAAGGCACACTCATATATTGCTGGTAGAACTGCAAAGTGGTATAACCAATCTGGAAAGCAGTATGGAGATTCCTTAGAAAACCTGAAATGGAACCACCATTTGACCCAGCTATCCCACTCCTCGGTCTATACCCAGAAGACTTAAAAACAGTATACTACAGTGACGCAGCCACTTCAATGTTTATAGCATCACAATTCACAATTGCTAAACTGTGGAAGCAACTTAGATGCCCCTCAATATGAATGCATAAACTGTGGTGTATATATATACACACACAATGGAATATTTACTCAGCATTAAAAGAGAATAAAATTATGGCATTTGCAGATAATTGGATGGATTTGGAGAATATCATGCTAAGCGAAGTAAGCCAATTCCCAAAAATCAAAGGCCAAATGTTCTCTCTGATAAGTGGATGCTGATCCATAATGGGGGATAGAGGGAATGGAGGAACTTTTATTGGGCAGAGGGAGGGGAGGAGAGGGTACATGTTTGGTTGCACATGTGGTGCAATGCTACATCGTATACCAGAGAAATGAAAAGTTGTGCTACATTTGTGTACAATGAATCAAAATGCATTCTCCTGTCATATATACCTAATTACAATAAATAAATAAATTAATTAAAATAAAATATACCTCCATACACTGTTAACAATGATCACCTTTGAGGAGATCTGGGTGGCTAACAATAAAAAATAAAAGTCTTGATTTATACATTTTATACCATATAGCCCATATTTGTATCTTTTGAGTTTTGTATCTTTGCCTGAGTTATTCAAAAATCTAAGAAACAATAATAAAAACCCAGGTGATTCTTTTTTTAAAAAATGTCTTGGGCTGGGGTAATGGCTCAGTGGTAGCGTGCTCGCCTAGCACGCGTGAGGCACTGGGCTCGATCCTCAGCACCACATAAAAATAAAATAAAGATATTCTGTCTACCATAAAATAAAGATATTTTAAAAAATGTCTTTTTGTAGTTGTAGATGAACAGCATGGCTTTATTTTATTTTTTTGTGGTGCTAAGGATCGAACTCAGTGCCTCACAGATGCTAGGCAAGTGCTCGGCCACTAAGCTACAGCCTCAGCCACCCCTGCCCGCAGGTGATTCTTAAATGCACTGAAGCCTGAGACCCAGGATTTTATAGTTTAACTCATTCACCAATAGGCGCAACCAAAATGAATATCCCAGAGCAAGGATACATACTTAAACCTGCCAGAAAGTATTGTCTGTCTCCAAAGAGCCCTATTTCTAATTACCTACCCTTGGGTGCAAGTTACTTAACCTTTCTGAACTTTAACTTACTTATCTGCACAATCTATAATCAGGATTACTATAAGGATTAACTAAAAATGTATGCAAAACACTCAAAAAGATGCCTGTCCCAACCAAGTGCTCAACAATTGATACTGTTTTGTTTGTTTGTGGTACTGGGGATTGAACCCAGGGGCACTTTCCCACTGAGCTACATCCCAGCCCTTTTTATTTTTTATTTTGAGACAGGGCCTCACTAAATTGCTGAGGCTGGCTTTGAACTTGCAATCCTCTTGCCTCAGCCTCCTGAGCCACTGGGATCACAGGTGTGCACCATTACGCCCAGAGACATTGTTTTAAAAATCACTTTGGGATTCCAGCCCATTAACTCATACACAAAGAGAGCACTACTTCCTACTGATTCTCTATAGGAGGAACCCTATCAGGGAAGAAGTGTCTGTCATCCGTGATATTGAAGTCAAAAAAGACTTTCTGACACTATTAGTAACCTCTCATTTCTGAGGCCAGAAAACTCAAATCCAATTTCTGGAAGCCACTATACAGTTATTAAAAGCAATACATTTGGAGTTTGGTGGCTTGGAGTTGAATCCTTTTTTGGGTGGGGGGAGGGGGAGCGGTACCGGGGATTGATCTCAGGGTCACTTGAACACTGAGCCACATCCCCAGTCCTATTTTGTGTTTTATTTAGAGAAAGGGTCTCACTGAGTTACTTAGTGCCTCACCGTTGCTGGGACTGGCTTTGAACTCTGGATCCTCCTGTCTCAGCCTCTGGAGCTGCTGGGATTACAGGCATGTGCCATCATGCCCCACCTGGGTTTGAATTCTAACTCTGGTTCTGCTTGTCTGTGAGGTTCTGGTCTTTATTTGATCTTACTAAGCATATTTTTTCACATAAATATGCAAATAATATCTATATCACAATATAATGAAACAGCTTAAATATACATGTAAACCGCATAGTCCTAACCTCACAGGTTACACAAAATTCATCTCAAAGGTAGATCACAGACTGCTTGCTGTAAGTCCTAAAACTTCTAGAAAAAAAAATGGGAGTAAATCTTTGGGTTATGCAATGATTTCTTTGTTATGACACCAAAAGCAGAAGTGATAAAAAGGACTGATAAATTGGACTGCATCAACATTGAAAATGGGGCTGAGGGGGTGGTTCAGTG
This sequence comes from Geosciurus inauris, assembly GCA_004024805.1. Lineage (NCBI taxonomy): Eukaryota > Metazoa > Chordata > Mammalia > Rodentia > Sciuridae > Geosciurus > Geosciurus inauris. Next base: position 3,636 of record PVHX01011823.1, read on the forward strand.
GTAGAGCATTTGCTCAACATGCTCAAGGCTCTGGGTTTAACCCCAAGTACCACAATGAATAAACAAATAAATGAAAGAAAAACAAATAAAAATTCCTGTGCTTCAAATAGCATTTCAAGCAAGTTTTTTAAAAAGACAACAAAGTGGAACAAAATATTTGCAAATCGTATGTTTGATGAAGCATTTGTGCCCAGAATATATAAAAGAACTCTTACAGTCAATAAAAAAAAATGACCCAATTATAAACAAAAGATCAGGCTTGGTATGTAGCTCAGTGGTAGAGTGCTTGCCTACCATGCACTGAGATCTTGGGTTCAATCCCAATAACCACAGATAAACAAACAAAAACCAAAGGGTCTGAATAGTCATTTCTCCAAAGAAGAAGCACAAGGGGCCAGTGAGCATATGAAAGATACTCAACATCATTAATCATTAGGTAAATACAAACTAAAACCTCTGTACATGCACTAAGATAGCTGATAAATAAAAAGACAATAACAAGTGCTACTTAGGACCTGGAGAAATTTGAACCTTAGTGTAGTGTTCCCAATGGAAAAGCTTGGCAATTCTTCAAAACATTAAAAAAAGTTATCATGATTCAGCAATTCCCCTCATAGGAACAGACTGAAGATAACCAAAAATATGTCGACACAAAAGCTTGTATATAGGGCTGGGGCTGTAGCTCAGTGGTAATGGCTTGCCTAGCATGTGTGAGGCACTTGGTTCGATCCTCAGCACCACATATAAATAATAAATGAATAAAGATCCATCAACAACTAAAAGAACATTTTTTAAAACAAGCTTGTATAATGGGGCTGGGATTGTGGCTCAGTGGTAGAGCGCTTGCCTAGCACAGGTGAGGCCCTGGGTTCAATCCTCAGCACCACATAAAAATAATAAATAAAAATAAAGCATTGTGTCCACCTACAACTAAAAAATATTAAAAAAAAAAAAAAAAAAAAAAAAAAAAAAAAAAAAAAAAAAAAAAAAAAAAAAAGCTTGTATAAGCCGGGCACGGTGGCTCAAGCTTATAATCCCAGCACTTAGGGAGGCTGAGACAGGAGAATCGCGAGTTCAAAGCCAGCCTCAGCAATGGCGAGGCACTAAGCAACTCAGTGAGACCCTGTCTCTACATAAAACACAAAATAGGGCTGGGGATGTGGCTCAGTGGTTGAGCACCCCTGAGTTCAATCCCCAGTACCAAAAAAAATAAAATAAAATAAAAATAAAAAAGCTTGTATACAAAATATTCATAGTAGCATTATCTGTAATGTGACAACAGTGGAAATGTCCATCGATTGACAAATGAATAAACAAAATGTGGCATATACACACAATAGAATACTATTACTCAGCCTCAAAAGGAGTGGGATACTGATACATGCTACAATAGATTAACCTTGAAAACATTAAGTAAATTCCATCTACATAGAAGTGTCAGAAAAGGAAAATCTATAGAGACAAAGTAGGCGAGTGGTTGCTTAGGGTTGAGGGATGGGGCGAAACCGACAGTGACTGCTAAGAGTTCCAAGTTTCTTTCTTTTTTTTAGGGTAATGAAAATGTTACAAATCTTAACTGTAGTGATGGATGCACAACTCTGCGAATACGAAAAAAACCATTAAGCTACACGCTTTAAATAGGTGGGCATTATGGCATTTGAATTATACCTCAATAAAGTGGTTTAAAAAAAAAAAAAACAAAGTTAGTTAGTGGTCCAAAGTTAGAACACCAGATGACCTCCCCTGTGTCCATAACTAAATATCCCCAGGCAATTGTTCCCCACCAATCGGAACGATTCTGAGGCTCCACTCACTTTCGACCCTACCAGATCCCGATGCACCAAACGCATTCCTGGGGTCCCTGGGGTCCTTCTAAGAGAGGAGGGAACGGACCACAAGATCCGAGACATTCAGCCTTTGGGCACAGTGTGGTAGTTCCCTCCGTCCGCAGCCCAGTTCCCCGCCACTATCGGCGTCAAGATGCCCTTACCCAAGGCACAGGCCATGGCAGCGCCCACCAGGCCTCCGCCCGAAACCACCACATCGTACACTGTGTCTGCCGGGGCGCCAGACCACCTCCGGCAGGAGACCAGTGGGCTTCTGCGTGCAGCTGCAGAAGCAACCGCCCAACCGCTCCTCGCTAGCCGGGCCGCCATGACGCTGACCCGGGCAGCTATAACCGGCGCCCGGTCAGGCCCGCCTTAGGTAGTGCTTCCGGAGCCAGAGTCCTCCAATCCTGTGCGGCTTCAGTCGCGCCCTCCGAACCGGAAATAAAACACACGAAGAGACTAGGCCAATCCAAAGACGATCCTTACTTCCTTGGGTGGGACGAAGCATAAAGATGCCCTAGAAGCCAATAAGAGGCTAAAGCCAGAAAGGGGCGTAGGTAGCGCTCCCACCGCAGCTACCGCCGCTGTCATCACCTTTTCTGCTTCCTTCTGCCTGGCTAAGATGACTGTAGGAAGGTCTGCGGGATCCCCCGACGGGACAGAGTGGAGCAGTCAGGTGAGGAGAGAAAGAAGAGAGGAAGCAGGGCTGCGCTCGGGAAAGGAATCCCTAAGTGAGGAAACTGTTTGGCGTTGCCTTGGAGACAGACGGCAGCAGCGTGTCACCGAGGGGTGTGGGGTTAAAATTGACAGCGTTTAGGCACTGGGTGGCGGACTCTGTCTTGAGGATTTGAACTACTTGTACCATGCTCTGCGTAAGATCATGCCAGTGGAATTCAGTTTTTGCTTAACCTCTCATCTGTCTTATGACAATTGTCCCTATGTTGTAAAAGAGAATACACAGGCACAGAAAGATTAAGAAATTTGCCCCCAAATCCATATAGAGACTAATAGTAGATTAGTGGTTAGGGGAATTAGGGAATGTCTACTAAAGGGTATGGAGTTTCTTTGGCGGGGTGAGGGGGACGATGAAGGTGTTCTAAAATTTGTTGTGATAGTTGCATAACTGTACTAGATTATGCTCTTCGAATGAATGAATTGCATACTATGGAAATTAAATCTCAATAACTATGTTTTTTTTTTGTTTTTTGTTTTTTGGTACCAGGGATTGAACTCAGGGGCACTCGACCACCCAGCCACATCCCCAGCGCTATTTTGTGTTTTATGTAGAGACAGGGTCTCACTGAGTGGCTTAGCGCCTCGCCGTTGCTGAGGCTGGCTTTGAACGGGTGATTCTCCTGTCTCAGCCTCCCTAAGTGCTGGAATTACAAGCGTGAGCCACCGCGCCCGGCTCAATAACTATGTTTTTTTTTTTTTTAAGAAAGAAATTTGCTCGAGACCACTGCTCTTCAGTAACATAGCCAGGACTATAGTATGTACACAGCTTTGACTCAGAATCTAGTGTTCTATCCAGTATTACAGCTGGACCTTAGAGAACCTAGTGAAACCATCACTAAATATCACCTGGAGGAATGCAGTGTCTTGCCTTCAGTTAGTTTACCTTTTGCAACCAGTCATCTTCTACAGCCTCATCCCAGCTCCATGCCAGCCTCTCAAAGGACATCTCATGCCACCATCTCCAGTCACACTAGCTGTCTTTCTTATACAAGATTCAAGTCTGTTCCTTTTCAGGACTCTGCCTCAAGGCCTTTGCCTTCGGTGTTTCTTGACTCCAGAATATTCTCACCCCATATCTTAGCAAAGCTAGCTTCTTCTCATCAATCAGGTGTCAATCCAAAATTCCTCCATGATGAGAAAATAAAAATCAGCCCAGGACTGAGGAAGCACAGACATCCCCATCTTATGATGGTTCTTCTAATGATTTTCAGCTTTACAATGGTAGGAAAGCAATAAGCATTCAGTAGAAACCACACTCCAAATTTTGAATTTGATCTTTTCCCAACTAGCAATATCATACTCTCTCCATGCTGGTAGAGAGAGAGCTATAGCTTCCAGTTAGCGACACAGTCACAAAGGTCAATAACTGATACTCTATAGTGTGCTGTGTTGCTAAGCTAGGATGTTCATTAAAGTAGGTTGTTAGATGCATTTTTTAACTTATTAACGGTTTACAATGGGATTATCTGGACATAACCTCATCATATATCAAGGAACATTTGTATCACCTAGACTATAACAGACAGATAAAGCCAGCTGCAAAATCAGCAGGAAATAGTCTTTCTCTTGGGGCCACAATATAGCTACAAAATTACTAACACCCCTTCTTCTAAATGATAATGCTTACTTAGCAGTTACTTACCCTTCCCTGCAGGGAAAAAATTGCTCAATTACCCACTTACTAAACCATTCCCATGCTGGGTGTGGTGGCGCACACCTGTAATCCCAGCGATTCAGGAGGCTGAGGCAGGAGAATCACAAGTTCGAGCCCAGCCTGGGCAATTTAGCAAGATTCTCAAAGTAGAAAGTTTTAAAAAAGGGCTAGATATAGTTTAGTGATAGAGTGCTCTTGGGTTCAATCCTCAGTACCACAAAACAACAAAAACCCAATACCAAAAAAAAAAAGGTTAAATTGTTCCCACTTAATGACTGCACCCATCTATTGTTAAATTCTCTTCTGACCTTCCTAAGAATCAATCAGGACAAGCCAACACTAAAACCCTGCCACTAATACACACACACTAGGTTCCTTGTTTTCCATGATGTACTACAAATTAATAAACCTCACTCTGATTGTAGATTCATTTCTAGTTACTCTAATGGGCTTTATCAACATAAAAGTTTTCCATAAGCAATCCATCACTCTATAACCTCAGTGTTTATAGTTTTATTTGAATATATTATCTTCTTATATTTTCTGTCCCCTCTCACTAGAATGCAAGCTTCATGAGAATAGAAATCTTGTCTTGTTTTCAGTCCAGTGTGTTAGGCATCCAACAGACATTTGCTATATGAATGGAACTATATGAAGTTTTGTTGTCATTTTCCAGTTCTGGGGACAAATCCAATCCTTGAACATGCTAGGCAATCTCTGTACCACTGAGCTACACCCCTAGCCCCTGAATAAATTATTTAAAAATTGATTGGGTGTCTCACTTTCTAGGGTGTCACTCTTTCAGTTAGACTACATTGTCCTGTTAATCATCCATTCCTAGTGATGGAGTAGAAATTAGTAAGAACATCAGAAAAGCAGGGGCATAAACAGTGCAACAAGAGAAGAATGATGGGTAGTGAGTATGTAAATGCCAAGGAAGGTGGGCACAGAGTGTGGCCAAGGTCCTGGGTAGGATTCCTGGAATGTGTGGGTCAGAATGCATGATGCAGGTTAGATGCTCTAAATGCTTACTGTACTGCAGGCATAGGGAATATGCTTTAGCTCTTTGCTTCCCTTCCTTTCAACCAAGCACACCTATACACCAGGATGTGAAATTTCTTTAGAGCAAGGAATACATCTTATTTTTGTTTGTTCCTCTTATCCCCAATATACTAAGACTTACTCAAAGTGAAATAATCATTATGTTTTGAAGACTGTAGAAATTATAGTTTAACTCACAGTTTATTTCTATTCCATTTTAGATATTTTCCCCCAAATCCTCCTCTGACACGGAGGCAGAAGACAAACCGCCTGGGGATGGTCTGGTTTTACCCAGGGCTGGCAAACTCCATGAGTTCCTCAGCCCAGAGGAGGAAACAGATTCCACCTCTGACTCAACTGGAACCTTTTATCAGCCACTACAGGTTCTAAAGCAGGGGGACAAATGGGGTCTGTTGGAGTCCCTCTTTCAGTCTGACCCAGACAGTGATAAGAACATCTCTGAAGATGATGAGGATCTGGAGAGTTTTTTTCAGGACAAGGGAAGGGGGAAGCCACAGATCCAGTACCCTGGGTCCCAGAGGTAAGGCTCTACAGTGAACAGCCACCTGACTCCACCACTCTGGGCCAGTCATGCCATGTCTCTGGGCCATATCTTCTTCTGTCAGACAGGGACTATGTCTGCAAGTTGCTACTTGGCCAGGCTCTGACTCAGAATGTTTTTGGGTCCAACCAAGTGTTCCAATTCCTACCCAGGAATCCTAAATCACTTTGGGCAACTCTTTAGTTCAATGAACCATTACAATTGATTAAAGGAATGCCTTTCCCAAACAACCTTTTCCCCAAGAATGGCAAGGTATGTTGACCTTGCCCAAGTCTATTATGTGCATGCATACTTTACCTCATCTAGTATTTGCTTTCTCCTCCCAGTAACCTTATCAATGGATACTATATTTTCCTTATATAACCTTGTAAGTGGATATTATATTTGTAAATTCATAACCTTAAGGTTTGAAGCAGGTTTTTAAGTTTGGTCTAACTCTAAATTCCTGCTTTGCCCCATTGCGCTGAGTTTTCTCTCTCATGTAAGAGTGCAAACATGGCAGTTTGTGGATCAATTCTGAGAAAAGATTTTCCACTAGGCTGCTAGGATTGCCTGTGGGAAGAGTAGAGGGCCTCATGGAAAAGCTATGGGTATAGAGGCTTGTGGGGCTGTGATGTCAGGCTGAGAAGCTAGCCGTGACATGCCAGGCAAAGAGGCCTGGGGAAGAGGATTAGGAAATGGCTGGGCCTCCTGACTGCCTGCTCCTCCACACACAGACCTGCTCTCCCCCAACAGGTATGACTCCACAAGGCGCTGCAGCTCCCTGAACAGCCTTCCTTCTGGCCTTCCCAAGGCTCAGGCCCCACCGCCCTCAGGCTCTGAGCCTCCCTCCCACCACAGAAGTGTCAGCTCCTGGACATCATCCATCACCGTCCCTCAGCCATTCCGCATGACACTGCGGGAGGCCCGGAAGAAAGCCCAGTGGCAGGCCTCACCTGCCTCTTTTGAGCAGGGGAGACAGCAGGCCCAGAGACAGGGCCAGGAGGAGGCTGAGTGCCACAGGCAGTTCCGGGCACAGCCTGTACCTGCACATGTCTACCTACCCCTCTACCAGGAGATCATGGAGCGCAGTGAGGCTCGGAGACAGGCAGGGATCCAGAAGAGGAAGGAACTGCTCCTCTCATCCTTAAGGCCCTTTAGCTTCATGGAGAAGGAGGAGCAGCGAAAAGAAGCTGCTCGACAGAGAGACCTGGCTGCCACAGTGAAGGCCAAGGTTCCCAAAAAGAAGGCTACTAGAAGGATCCCCAAGTCCATTTTGGAACCAGCCCTTGGGGACAAACTGGAGGGTAAAAATATCCTTGTCACCCTACTTACGGGTACCAAGAGGCCCAGTTGGTTAGTTAGCTTGGCTTGGAGATGACCTGTCTGGGTGGATCCACTACAGGCTGCATGCTCAGTGTAGGCCATGAGGAAGGGTTAAAAAATAAATTGTAGCCAGGCATGGTGGTGTAAGCCTGTAATCCCAGCACTTGGGGAGGCTGAGACAGGAGAATCGCAAGTTCAAAGCCAGCCTCAGCAACGGCGAGGCGCTAAGCCACTCAGTGAGACCCTGTCTCTACATAAAACACAAAATAGGGCTGGGGATGTGGCTCAGTGGTCAAGTGCCCCTGAGTTCAATCCCCGGTACCAAAATAAATAAATGAATGAATGAATGAATAAATAAATAAATTGTGAGGGGCTGGGGTTGTGGCTCAGTGGTAGAGCGTGCGCCTTAGACGTGTGAAGCACTGGGTTCGAACCTCAGCACCACATAAAAATAAATAAAGGCATTGTGTCCATCTACAACTAAATATTAAAAAAATAAAAATAAACTGTGAATAAGGATTCCAGGCTTTATTCATTCTACAGCCATGTGTGGTCCTTACCAGGCACTGTTCTGATGAATGAGCAAGCATGGAGTTTGTAGACATGTAAGGAGGCAGATAATAGACAAATAACTATAAACGGGATGAGTTAGCCACCTGTAGTCATTTGTGATCCCAGCTACTTGGGAGGCTGGGGTGGGAGGATCCAAGTTCTAGGCCAGTCTAGGCAATTTAGCAAGACTATGTCTCAAAAATTAAAGGGCTAGGGATGTAATTCAGTGGCAAAGCATCCCTGAGTTTAATCCTCAGTATCCTCCCTTCAATTTTTAAAATAAAATTTTAATTAAAATGACTAGGAATATAGCTGTGGTAAAACACCCCTGGGTTCAATCCCCAGTACCACAGGACAACAGCAAAAACAAACGAGATGAGTCATTTGTAAGAATTAAAGGGAGGAAGCATTGAGCATACAATAAAAGGACCTAATTCAGTGTGCAGTGAGGAGAGAGAGTGAATCAGGAGGGACCCAGAGAAGTGAGCACTGAGGTGACCCTGACAAAGGAGCCATAGTTAATTTGATGATGGAGGAGGAGGAAGGGTCAAGGAGAGATGTAGCCTAGAAGTAGAAGGAAGCTGAGAGATCAGAGAAGGGTGACAAGGGAGGAAGGCTGGGCCTAAGAAAGTTCTGAGGGGCCTTGCTGGCCACTTTAGTGAATTTGGACTTAATCCCAAGGGCACTGACAGGTTTTAAGCAGGGTGGCTCATGATCAGATATGCAGTTCAAAATGACCACTCTGCTGTTGTAGATAATTAAAGGTGGCAGCAAAACTGGAGGGGTATTATCTAATAGGCCATTTCAACAATTCAGTTTAGAAAGCATGAAACTAGTAGTGAGGATGAAGAAAAGAGGATAGGCTAGAGCAAGGCTAAAGGGAGACAATGTCTGATAGGAGAGAAGGAAGACTTGAGAATTGTTTGGGCAAAGGGCATGGGCATTTAGGTGGCTAGAGAGAAGCAGGTGACTGGCCTTCCTCTTGCTTTGTCTCTAAAGAGGAAATTGTAGAAGGTATTCAATAAGCATAGCCTATGCAGGTGTCCTTGTCTCACCATATACTAATGAGCATTCCAGAAAACGAAAAAAGCAAACTCGTTTGTAAATTTTGCCATTTCTTCATATTGTGGCCAAACGCAGGTTTCCCACATGATGTCAGTGGGCTTACAGAGTTCCTGGAAAGTTAACAGTTGACTTCACACTACTGCTAGTGCTTTTGTTGTGAAGCTTGGTCCCTATGTACTCATCACTGCCCTGACTCTTTCTCCACAGAAGCTGAGCTCCTCAGAAAAATTCGAATCCAGATGAGGGCCCTGGACATGCTCCAGATGGCCTCCTCCCCTATCGCCTCTTCCAGTAGCCAGGCTGATTCACAATCCCGCACAGCTGCCCGAACCCAGGAGAAAAAGCTTGGCTTTCTGCAGACTGACTTTAGATTCAAGCCTCGGGTGAATCCTGTTGTCCCTGACTATGAGGGTCTATACCAAGCCTTCCAGAGAGAAGCTGCCAAGAGAAGGGAAACCCGGGAGGCAACTCGCAACAAGCCCTTCTTGCTGAGGACCGCCAACCTGCGTCATTCTCCACGGTCCTGTGATGCTGCCAGCACTGGAGGAAGGAAGGTGAGGGCCCAGGGAGCTGTGGGAGGGCCAGGACCTCCTGAGGCATGAAATGCAGGATGGGCCTTGGGCCTGAAGGAAAGCACTTCTCATGACATTTTTCTGTCTTAACTTTTTCCCCCCAGCCTTTTTATTTTTTGAGACAGGGTCTAAGTTAAGGCTGGCCTTCAACTTGGGATTCTTCTCTCTCTGCTTCCTGTGTCCAGGCATGTCATTTGTAAGCAGATCCACATTCCTGCAAATTTAAGACATCAGGAATATTCCTTTTCATTCCCTCTATCTAGAGGAATTTTGCAAATATAAGCATAAACAGTTCTGGGAGGCAGGGAATTGGGATCAATTGCTTATATCCCTATACCACTTCCAAGAAAATATCATTCGATAAAAAACTTTAGGATTATTATCTTAGTCTTGTCCTGGTTACTAAACTTGAGATCTCATTATCTTTGACTTATTCCCAGGAATAAAATGGAAGATTCTCATTTTCAGTCCTTCACTGAAATTGAATCCTAGCTAAGACAGAAACTAATCAAACATACTATCCCACCAATACCAGCTTTCCTTTCTTCTAGGGTTCCCCAGAGCCACCAGCTACACCCCTGACAAGGAGTCATTCTCTGAATGGTCTTGCTTCCCTCTCTACCAACACCCTCCCTGTGCACATCACGGACGCCACCAGGAAGAGGGAATCTGCAGTCAGGTGAGTGGTCAGGCTGCATAATACTCAATGCTCTGATCTGGGTCAAATTCTGGAACCCACACTCCTGCTGGGCCTTCTCGGCTGTCCTGAGACACCTCAAAGGGGTTTAAAAGATTCTTGATCAGGGCAGGAATACATGTGGTTTCCATGCCTGGTGCTAGCTATTACTCAGCCCTCGTGGGGGACTAATTTGATGCAAGCCGCAATGTTAAGGCTAAAGATCCTTAGGAAACCTAAAGTATAATATCTGGTCTGAATTACAGAAAAGCAAAGATGCTATTACTGTATTTTGTAAGGAGTGAAAGTACGGAGTACTGTGAAGGCACCAGGCAGCCTGGGGCAGGGGTTTCTTGTCTTTTGGATAATGTCAGGTGAAATCTAAAGAATGACAAGGAGTTAGACATACAAAGACTAGAGGAAAGAAGGTTCTAGACAAACTAACATGCATAAAAGCCTATACAATAAAAAAGAGGGCGGTAGCCACAAAGAACAAGAATTCAGAAAAGTGTGATAACAGGTGGCTGAACTTGCCACAAAGATAATGAAACATTGATTACCTAGAGATGCTCTGAGAATCATCTTAGGGAGATGTCAGAGTCTGGAAGTAGGAGTTTTTTGTTTTGTTTTAAATATTTTTTAGAAGTTGATGGACCTTTATCTTATTCATTTATTTATATGTGGTGCTGAGAATCAAACCCAGTGCTTCACACATGCTAGGCAAGTGCTCTACCACTGAGCCACAACTCCAGGCCCTTGTTTTTTTTTTGGTATTGGAGATCAAACTCAGGGGCACTCGACCACTGACCCACATCCCCAGCCCTATTTTGTGTTTTATGTAGAGACACGGTCTGAGTTGCTTAGCACTTCGCTATTGCTGAGGCTGGCTTTGAACTTGTGATTCTCCTGTCTCAGCCTCCCTCAGTGCCTACAGGCTTGTGCCATGGCACCTGGCTTGTTTTATTTTTTTGTTTGTTTTTTGTGGTGCTAGGGGGATAGAACCAGAGTCTTGAGCATGTGAGCCAAGAACTCTGCCACTGAGCTACACACTCTCCAGCCCAGCCTGCTTATTTTTGACTCTTCAAGTAACCTCACTTTGGTATTGATCTCATTGAGCCAGTCCCCCAGTAGAGTTCCTCCTCCTTCAGGCCTCTGAGGTGAACCAAAGCAGGAAAGTCCTGGTGTAAAGAGCAGTTGAATTCTGGGAAAGGACTATCATTTTAGTGCCTCTAAGTACCTTTTCATGGAGCTTCCACAGAAGTAGCCAGAATTTACTTGGCTCCTGCAGACAAGAGGGACTATAGAAATGTATTTAAGATCAAAGAGAACCGGGCACAATGGCGCACGCCTGTAATCCCAGCACTTTGGGAGGCTGAGATAGAATCACGAGTTCAAAGCCAGCCTCAGCAACGGCGAGAAGCTAAGCAACTCAGACCCTGTCTCCAAATAAAACACAAAATAGGGCTGAGGATGTGGCTCAGTGGTCGAGTGCCCCTGAGTTCAATCCCTGGTGCCAAAAAAAAAAAAAAAGAGTGGCCTCATGAACAAGAAGCCAGCAGCTATGGAGAATACCCACATCTGTGTTCCAGCAGTAAGGAATTAGACATTTTCTTTCTTTTTTTAAAACAGTGCTAGGGATCTAACCCAGGACTTCATGCAAGCTAGACAAGCGCTTTACCACTGAGCTACATCACCAACCCTGGCGTTTGATTTTTTTCCCTTTTGTATGGGAGACTAAAACCAAGTCCTTGCTCTTGCTAGGGTAGAGCTCCACTATTGAGCTACATCCTTGGTCTTTTATTTAGAGACAGGGTCTTAATAAGTTGCCCAGGTTGTCTTCAAACTTTGTGATTCTCCTGCCTTAGCCTCCCAGGTAGTTGGTATTGCAGGCATGCACCACCACACCTGGCTCAGAGTTTGACATTTTAGTAGATTAAATTTTCATGCCCTTCCTTAATGTTCATTTGAATGTATACATCCCAATGCAGGTCTTGACTTATTTTCTTTTTGGTAGCATTAGCCATAGAACCTTGTAGAATGGTAATTACACAAACCAAGTGCTACAAGTTGACCCCAAATTATTGGTGGGCATCAAAGGAGGCTAATTTCCAGTTCTTTTTGGATATGCAAGTTGTATTCACAAAGAATCACAATCTCAAGTACTTTCCTGCCCACTGTTTACAGTGGTCAAGGGCAGAGATTCTGGTCTGATCATGGCTTTCCCATTGGCACCCTGGAGACTGAACCTCAGACTCCTCCCCTATAAAAGGAGAACTTACAGTCTTTACATTATAAGGTGCTTTTGAGAATTACATGAAATGTAATGGTATTTAGTTCATGGTAGGTAGCTCAGCAAATGATAGGTATTAATATTGTTTCCAGATAAGTGAGGAACCTAGCAGATCTACTGAGTATTTGGCTATTTAAGGATATACATGTCTCCAGTTCAATGAATGAATTTTTCCCATAATGCTGGCAAAGTTTCATCTGTCAGTGCATTTAATCCCAGAAGGTTACTCTTCCTGAAATGACACCATGGTAACTTATCTACCTCATTCATTAAACAAACATTTTCCAGAGAGGGTACTAATATTGCTTCTAAATATACCCAGGTTGGTTATCTATACTCTTATTTTTGTTCTCTCCCTTTAGAAGTTCACTTGAAAAAAAAGGCAAAGCAGATCAGAGTATTCAGTGGCTGGAGATGCACAAAAAGAAGTGTCAAGCAATGTCTAAATCTGTGACCTTGCGTGCAAAAGCCATGGATCCCCATAAAAGCCTGGAGGAAGTGTTCAAAGCAAAGCTGAGAGAGAACCGGTTAGTGTCAAAGGGGTGCAGGTCTTGGTATCCAACATATTGTTGCCTGAAATATGGAAAAATGGAGTTAAGATTCTGTAATCACAGGGAGTCAAGAATTCTGCCAGGCAGTTAGGAATTTATAATATAAATGGGAGTTACTCTGCTCAACTTAAATGAAAGGCATTCTAGATTAGAAAAGATGGAATTCATTTTATAAATCTCATTAATTCCAGGAACAATGACCGTAAAAGAGCAAAAGAGTATAAGAAAGAATTGGAGGAAATGAGGAAGAGAATACAAAACAGACCCTATCTCTTCGAACAAGTTACCAAGGTAAAACTCAACTATCATTTTCTTTTCTGCCTTGGATGAATGTGATCTTAGAAGTTATGAAACAATTTTAATGTGGCATTGAACATTTCCTTAAGATTCAGATATTCTAAATTGAAATACCTTTTATTACTACCATTTTTTTCCCCTTAAGTATAGGCCTTCATGGGTTCAGATGCTCACTAGACTCTTTCCAGATTAACTTTGGCTTTCAGGCTGAAAGAATCATTTGAAGATATTCTCCAGACTTTAGGGGAAGGTGAACTCAGTTCAGGCTTCTCTAAGCAAGCTCTGGTCAGCCCAGGAATACAACCATCCCAGGCAGTTTGGGATAATGCTCTCTCTATCCCTTTCCCTCAGTTTCAGACAATAGTTGGGGTTTCACAGTGACTGGTTCCAGTTTCTGGGTATTAGCTCCATCCTGTAGCTATTGCAGGGTCTAGGCATGTATGGGTCCACCCACTCACACACACTTGTATGCTGTCAACACACTGGACTGTCTTGGGTCTACTTAGCAACTCACATTGTTCAAAATCTCATGCAGACCTTTCCTCTTTATGTTAATTTGTGTCAAGCAGGTTTACTCTTCGGATCCCAACAGATTTTTCAACAAACAAGGAAAAATATACTTTGATTTTGCTCTTGAATACTTAAAGTAAAACAAGCAAAAATAACCTTCACATACAGATCATCATCCTCATGTTAAGAATGGTCTCAGTGCTGTAATCCTAGCACTTAGGGAGGCTGAGACAGGACAATCGCGAGTTCAAAGCCAGCTTTGGGAACGGCGAGGTTTGGTTGTTTCTGGTTTGGTTGCTTTTAAAATAAACTCTGTTGGGTGCAGTGGTGTACACCTGTAACCCCAGTGACTAATAGGCTGAAGCAGGAGAATCAAAAGTTCAAAGCCAGTCTCAGAAATTTAATGAGGCCCTAAATTAGCCAGACCCTGTTTCAAAATTTAAAAAAGGCCTGGAGATGTTGCATAGTGGTCAAGTTCCCCAGGTTTAATCCCCAATAACAAAAAATTAAAAAACAAAAATAAATAAAATTTACGTCCTTGTTTTTAAAGGTGTGGTTCTCAAGCTGGGTGCAGTGCTGCACACCTGTAATCCCAGCAGTTTGGGAGGCTGAGACAGGAGAATCGCGAGTTCAAAGCCAGCCTCAGCAAGGGCGAGGGGCTAAGCAACTCAATGAGACCCTGTCTCTACATAAAACACAAAATAGGGGTGGGGATGTGGCTCAGTGGTCGAGTGCCCCTGAGTTCAATCCCCGGTACCAAAAAAAAAAAAAAAGGGGGGGGGGGGGGGGGGGGGGGGGTGTTTCCAAATAGTTAGCTTCTCCTGAAGACATAGAGTTGCAGGCCCCCTCTGCAATTGGAACCAGAATCAGAAAATGATCTGTTTCAAACTGAAGAAATCTAAACCTACTATACAAGGATTTTATATATATGTGTGTGTGTGCGTAATTTTTTTGGTACTGGAGATTGAACTCGGGGGCATTCAGCCACTGAGCCACATCCCCAGCCCTCTTTTGTATTTTATTAAGAGACAGGGTCTCACTGAGTTGCTTAGTACCTCACTTTTGCTGAGGCTGGCTTTGAACTCATAATCCTCCTGCCTCAGCCTCCTAAACTCCTGGGATTACAGGTGTGCAGCACTGCGCCCAGCTACAATGGTTATATTTTATTCACAACCACACTATGCCTAATTCAAATGTGTTGCATGGATACAGGATTTTGATCTCAAAATGAGTGGTTGTTTTAAAGGTTCTTCCCAATGGTGTTGCTGAAGATGACAAGTTAGAGCTGCAGAATGACAATAGCATCTCAGATTAAGTTTATGCTTTTTTTTAAAAAATATATTTTTAGTTGTAGATGGACACAATACCTTTATTTATTTTATGTGGTGCTGAGGATTGAACCCAGGGCCTCACATGTGCTAGGCGAGCACTCCATCACTGAGCCACAACCCCAGCCCCAAGTTTATGCTTTTGAACAAGGTCCTCTGGGGTCTGATTGTACATTAAAGCTTGCAAACAAAGCTGTAAGTAATTTTTATGCAAATATGCCCAGCATTAAGGGTTGGAGGCAGTGGTAGGAACATTATTGTAAAGATACTGATTAAGCAAGTAATTTACAATCATCTGGTAACTCACAAGATAGCTACAGCAGATTAATTTCTATCCTTCAGGACTGTGCCAAGAAAGAAGCAGAACAACGGTATCGAGACACCCTAAAGCAGGCTGGACTGGAGGAAGACTTTGTGAGGAACAAGAGTGGAGGTACTCAGGATATACAATGGAAGGAGGAGGCTAATGTCAAGGATTCTCCCAGGTAAAGTTAAAGGGAGAAAAGTATAACATCTCCATTATTCTCAATTCTGTTTCTTAAGTTCTAATATGTCTTCCACTAATTCCTGTTTTCCCCTTAGACCCATTGTTTGCAATCTGTAAGACTTGGGATTATTAAGGCAGGAGGATTGCAAGTTCAAGACCAGCCTTAGCCATTCAGCAAAACCCGTCTCAAAATATAAAAAGGACTAGAGATGTAGCTCAGTGGTAAAGTACCCTGGGTTCAATTCCCAATACCAAAACAAAGCAGAAGTGTCCCTTTATAGCCAGGCATTGAATGCCAGTAATCCCAGTGGCTCAGGAAGTTGAGGCAGGAGAATCAGAAGTTTGAGACCAGTCTGGGCAACTTAGTGAGATCCTGTCTCAAAATAAAAATATGAGCTAGGGATGTAGCTTAGTGGTAGACTGCCCTTACTGGGTTCAATCCTTTGTACAAGAAAAAGAAAGAGGGCTAGGGATATAGCTCAGTTGGTAGAGTGCTTGCCTCACATGCAGAAGGCCCTGGGTTCAATCCCCAGCACCAAAACAAACAAACAAACAAACCAATGTTATGTCTATCTACAAAATAGATAAAGTTTAGTTGTAGATAGTTTAGTTGTAGATAGTTTAGATAGTTGTAAAAGTTTAGTTGTAGATAGTTGTCTATCTACAACTAAAAAAATATTTTAAAAAAAAGGAAATGAAAAAAAAAAGTTGAGGCCATTCTTAAACCTTACACATTGCTTCCTTTAATTTAAAACATTCTATTTCATAATGTTTTCATTTATTTTGCAGCATCCGTGAAACTACAAACTTCAGCATCAATGATCCACAGCAGGATTGAGAAGGATCTTTAGAACAGCTTACAAGCCCTCAAAAAGAATCGGGGCTGTATTATGAATCACCAGACCATCTGAAATCATCGGCCTAATCAGTTCATATAACATAACTGCTTTTGAACATCAAGCAGCTCACTAGGGGTTGAGTCAAGGCAGGCAAACCTTGGGTTTTGAATCATTGCTACTATTAAAGAATGAGGAAAAGAAGAGTGACAGATAACAGGAATGGTTCAAATAACTCCAATTAGAGAAGCTCAGGGTAGAGGGATCATAATCAAGACCTAAGGGGTCTTTCTTTGTGCCTGACATTTAAGAGCAACTATAGAAAAAATGATACAAGCCAAAATGCTAATCAGGGCTGTTCAGGAAACATGAGTGAGTCAAATGGGGTAGACACAAGATAGGAGATAGTAAGGACCAGAAAGCGTAAATCCTGCTAGAATACAGGCCCAGATTTACAACACCAGCTACTGTCATCAGAAGCCAGAAATGTGCCAGCTACTTGGGAGACCGAAGCAGGAGGATCACAAGTTCAAGGCCAGCCTCAGCAACATAGCAAGAACCTGTCTTTAAAAAGGGGGCTGGGGGCTGAAACTCAGTGACAGAGCACTCCCCTGGGTTTAATCCCCAGTACCAGACACACCCACACACACAGCCAGAAATGTGTATCTTGGCAACTAATTAAAAATCATTTAGGCCGGGTATGGTGGCGTATAACTGTAATCCCAGTGGCTTGGGAGGCTGAGGCAAGAGGGTAGAGTTTTCAAAGCCAGCCTCAGCAAAAGCAAGGCGCTAAGCAATTCAGTGAGACCCTGTCTCTACATAAAATACAAAATAGGGCTGGGGATATGGCTCAGTGGTTGAATGCTCCTGAGTTCAATCCCTGGAACTCCCCCACCCAAATTATTTTGTGTGGGTAAAATAAAACATATCTGTTTATCAGATTTAGCCCCTGGGGGATGACAAATCTGCAACCTTCAGTTCAGAGTTTCTTATCCTTAGCACTTGATATTTTGGGACAGATACTTTTTTTATTGGTGGTTATAGGAGGGAGCTATCCTTTAGAGGTAGGATCCCTGGTGTTTACTCATAAGATCCCAGTAGCACATTCTTCTAGTTTGACAACCAAAAATGTCTCCAGATATTGCGAGATGTCCCCCAGAGGACAAAAACTTCCCAGGGTGAGAATCACTGCTCCAATACCAAAGTAAGACTGCAGAAGGCAAACACTGGGATTTTAAGAATACAAGTAATTGCTATGAACTCCATCCACACAGCATAGGAGCAGTGTGCATATCTTTAGCAAATCATCTTTCTAGAAAAATTCAAAATTATTTGTTGTTGGTTTTTTCTCAGATGCAGACCTGGTCTTTTTTGATGGAAGCAGAAGGATACTCTCAAACAACCATCTGGGCTTGCTAGTCAGAAATTAAGACACACATGTCATGTTTCCTAAGACTCCTCAGTTCTGCTTTACCTGCATGGAATCCTAACTATAAATCAGTATTCTATCTTAAAAGAGAAGGACTAAATGATTTTCTTTAATCTTCTCTATAAGGAAACAAGTTGTGTCTAAAACAAGAACCAAATAACTAACTGGGCTATTTTGTTTATTTAAAGGAAAAACTGGATCATGTGATTTTAACTTAAAAAAAACAAAAACAAAAACAAAAACAAAAACAAAAAAACCCTCTTAACATGCTACTATTATGTTCCATAAGCAAAGAAAACAAAGTGACCAAGTAGAGGTGTACAGGACAAGACAGTACCTCAGCCTGGGCCAAGGGGAGATTCAAGTAATTTATTTTTTGCAGCCCAATGGCTGAGAGTCTGTTACTCAGGTTGCTAAAGGAAGAATGTCACAACAGAACTGACATCACTCCCTTCTTCAAAGCAACAAGGCATCTTGAAAACTTCTGGTGAAGTTCTGTGGTTGGTGACAGGACATCGTTTATCCATTTGAAAAGATAGCTGGGTCTGGGATGAAAGCTCTTCAAAGGAAAACCTCCCCTCAACCAGTCATAAGGGAAAACTTCAGCCAACACATAATTGAATTCACTTTAGGGAAAAGTCTATCCCAAAATTTTGCAGTGGGGAGAGAAGCAGGTAGTTACCCATCCCAGTCACTGCTTGGCTCCTTGTCTCAGATGGTGGCTGAAGAAAAGCTCTCATAATCCATTTTCTCTGCCAGGGAAGATGAACAGAAGCAAAAGTGGAGTCTTGTCCTTCACATATTCATTTGGTTCTGGCAGGTCGTGAGCCTTTGCATCCTTATTTCCACTATGCATTCTGGGATCAGAGCTGCTCTTCCAGAAGCATCCATGCTCATGTCCGTCTTTCAGTTAAATCTCCTTGGTTTAGTAACTGTAAAAGATTGAAAGCAAATCTAGAATAGGCTACAGTTGAATTATAGAAAAATTAATTCATACTAAGTACAAGGATTAAAAGTGGAAGGCAGGGATGCACTTGAGAGGTAAGTGAAGGATATCTGGTTCTGAAGCAAAAGAAAAGCACAGACTGACAGACCTCATTCATATATTGGCCTTGCGACAGCACTTGGCCACTTCATGATGTTGTCATATGAAGTATGGTAATAACATATCCTGAGTCTATAAGCAGATCTATTGTTTGTATAGTCACCTATTTACCAATCAGTGATGGAGGAATGTGCCACTTATAAAGAAATCAGAAATAGTGGAGCTAAAACGCTTGGAGGTTGGTGTCAGCCAAAATGTAGACTGAAGCCTACAGTAGAAGGAAGTAGGAAAGGAGCTGTTCTGTTATAATACCTAAGAGCTGAAAACCACTCATTAGAGATCCAGGGCTTCCCTGGGCTTAAAAGAACACCTTTCCTATGATGAAGGGAGATAGTCCCGAGGGATTCTCTTAGGGTGCCAGCAAACACTGACATTCTACTTGACACCTAAGGCTTCTGTTCAAAGGGGGTTTTATGTAATATAATTCACAACTAATTCCTATTTATTATAAAAAGAGTGAGATGGGAACAATTCAGTGAAATTCAAAATAAAAACTAGGCTTATTAAAATCAAATCAGGTAAGTTCTTGAGCTTGATATGTATTTGGTGATCTTAATTTAGATTAAGGTAATTTATACAGCAGAATTTAATGATATGGAATTAAAAGAAATTTAAAGTTTACAGAAAAATTTTAAAAACTTAAAACCATAGATTTCATTTGATGCTGTGGTAGGGATATAAGAATGGTGTATTTTTGGCCTGGGGATATAGTTCAGTGGTAGAGCCCCTGCCTAGCATACACAGGATCCTGGGTTTGATCCACAGCACTGAAAGAGCAAAAAAACATTTTGAATGTAGGCCAAGATCCAGATAAAGTTGCACTCAAACTCAGCAATGGCACTTTTTGAGAAACCCTGAAGAATTTGTAATTCATTTTCTGCTTTGATTTATTTGGAAAATACTCTAAGAAGCTGTTGAATCTAGCTGGGTTCAAAGCTATACTGGTTCTTGAAATCAAGAATGTAAACTCAATGTGAATATGGAACCTCATCTGAGATGACCTTCAGTGGGTGAGAGTCCAAAAGCCCAGGTTCCAGTCAGCCCAGTGCAATCAGTCCTCTAACTCTTCTCCCCCAAGTGCTAGGGATCAAACCCAGGGCCTTGTACATGCTAAGCAAGTGCCCCAGGTAATGCTGAGAAAAACCAGAATATATTTAATTTGAACCCTTTGAATAAGTTCCCCCCATCACCTTTGATACTGGGGATTGAATGCAGGGGTGCTCTACTACTGAACTACATCCCCTGGCCTTTTTTAAAAAAAGTTCTTATTTGAAACAAAACTTTTAATTATGGATTAAAAAGCACACAGAAATAGAGAGACCAGAACAATGAACCTATGTGCCCTTCATCAAGCTTAAATAGCCCCATTAACTCAGAGTCAAAACCATTTCAACTCATCCCTTCCCTACCACCACCACTGCTAATGCTAAACTATTTTGAAGCAAATCCTTGTTCTATGATTTGTGTCATAAATAAGTCCTTATAGATTTCTAAAAGATGAGCATTTTTTTTTCTTTTTGTGGTGCTGGGATTGAAAGGGCCTTGTGCATGTGAGGCACGTACTCTACCAACTTGAGCTATATCCCCAGCCTAAGATGAGCACTTTTTATAAAAAAAAAATAATCACAATATCATTATCCCAGCTAAAACAAAGTAACAGTAATTTCTTAATATTATCCCATATTCCACTGGCCTTTTTAAAATTTTGAGACAGGGTCTCACTAAGTTGCTGAGATTGTCCTTGAACTGTGACCTCCTTGCCTCAGCCTCCTGAGTCACTGGGATTACAAAAGTGTGCCACTACACCTGGATTTGAATGAGGTGTAGTGGCAAAATTTTTAACATTTTCCATGATAATTTCTGATATCAGATTTGTGTGTGTGTGTGTGTGTGTGTGTGTGTGTGTGTGTGTGTGTGTTTAAACTAGGGATTGAACCCAGAGGTGCTTTACCACTGAGCTATATCCCCTTTTTCTTTAATTTTCTGATCCTGGACTTCTTTTTTTTTTTTTTTATTTAGTTGTAGATGGACACAATATCTTTATTTATTTTTATGTGGTGCTGAGGATCGAACCCAGTGCCTCACACATGCGAGGCAAGCGCTCTACCACTGAGCTACAATCCCAGCCCCTCTTTTTTATTTTAAAGCAGGGCCTTACTAAATTGCTGAGGCTGGCCTCAAACTTCTGATCCTCCTGCTTCAGATTCCCAAGCTTCTTTGTTTACATGGAATGCACCACTGTGCCTGGCTGTCCTCTGATAACCTCTTGCTAAGTTATTTTTATCATTATTTGTGGTACTGGAGAAAACCCAGGGGTCTTCTACAATTAAGTAATATCCCCAGCCCTCCCCACCACTTTTTTTTTTTTTTTTTTTTTTTGTACTGGGGATTGAACTCAGGGGCACTCAACCACTTAGCCACATCCCCAACCCTACGTTGTGTTTTATTTAGAGACAGTGTCTCTCTGAGTTGCTTATTGTCTTGCTTTTGCTGAAGCTGGCTTTGAACTCAATCCTCCTGCCTCAGCCTCCCAAGCTGCTGGGATTACAGGTGTGTGCCACTGTGCCTGGCCTCCCCACCACTTTGCTAAATTGCCCAGGCTGCCATCAACTTGCAATTCTCCTGACTCAGCCTCCCAAGTCACTGGGATTAAAGGCATGCACCACATACCCTGGCTATTTTTGGAGCAATATTTACATGAGTAAAAAGTTCATCAGCAGATTCTTATAGATCTGATCTACAATCCATGATGATCCCAACAACAGCAGATGGAAGCAGCAGGTTGTGTTGTTTTAAAACCGGCAAATAGCCTGCATCTTCTCTGGCATCTGAGCTTGCTTTCCCTCCCAAGTGCTAGGGATCAAACCCAGGGCCTTGTGCATGCTAAGCAAGTGCTCTACAACTGAACTACCCCTTCAGCTCAAAAGAATTCTTAGGAATCAACATACCTAACTCACCAGAGCAAAGTCCAGTTAGTACTTAAACCTTGGGTTAAGAAGAAGACTAAGCCTGGAGCCTTGAAGAGCTTAAAGCTTGAATAAAATGAAGGTACTAGAGGACATGATATACCCACCTAGAAAAGAAGAGGGGCTACAGAGTGGAAATGTCTGTGATAAGGAGAAGACAATAATGGTAGGAGATACGAGGCTCAAACAGAGGGTATGTCTGTAAATATACAAGGACCCTAGAAGTAAAAAGTGATAGCGCAGGATTTTCAATTACATTAAGTGCAGCAATTTCCTCTTTGAGTTATTATTTTTCTGTTAAGTGTTCAGGGCTTTCATTATGAAATTGGGTACTTAGTGCTGTTAGACCCTTAGTCTCCTCCTGGGGTAAAGGTCCTCCTTGGTTGTTTTGTTTGTTTTTTACAGTACTGAAGATCAACCCAGGATCCAGCACATGCTAGATAAGTGCTCTACCACTGAGTTATATCCCAAGCCTTCTTTTGATTTTTATTTATTTTTAATTATTGGTTGTTTTGTTTTTTTTTTTAGTACTGGGGAGTTTACCACTGAGGTATATTCCCAGTTCTTTTTCTATTTTGAGACAGGGTCTCACTAAATTGTGGAGGCTGGTCTTGAACTTGCAATCTTCCTATCTCAGCCTCCCAAAGTCACTGGATTACAGGCATGCTCCACCATCACCTGGCTTTTCTTTTGATATTTGGGCAATCTGTGTTACTGAGTCTGCCTAAGGTTGTCAGTATGCAGCATCTATATCTGTGAAGTCAATGCCAAGACCCATGTTCCTAGGTTCAAAAGAACAAATGCACTATTTCTGGAGTTCTGCATATGCAAATCTGATCACATTTTACCCATGCAGTGGCTCTGTTGCCCCCAGGACAAAATCATGTCCCAGAAAGTCCTTCAAGAGAGGAACTAGCTTATCTTTCCAGCTCTCATGTTTCTGTTCCAGCCCATCTACCTATTCCATGTCCTGTCATATTCGATCATCTGGGGTTCAAAGGTGCACCCTGCTCCCTTTCTCTGCCTTATACACTGCTGCCCTTATGCAATTTATTTTCTTCCAACTCCTGCTCCTCCTCCTCTTCCTACTCCTCCTCCATCAAGATGACTTCTTTTCATCCCTTAGGTCTCAACTTAAAAACTCTAAAATATATTCTCTGACTTCTCTTAAGATAGGTACTTACTATACTGTTAAAAATTGTCAGTTAAGATAAGTAAGTACCTTAAGATAGGTACTTACTATACTGTTAAAAATTGTCAGATCTGCCATTCCTCACATTCTAACCTCTCTGTACAGCACAACTCCTGGGGCACCATTTATATAGTTACGAAGTTATAAAAGGTAGAGGTCCTAACTCTGCCTGTAAGCTGAGACAGACTGTATTTTGTTTACTATTGTGTAACTAGCATCCTGAAGTGTACTTTGCATCAAGTATGTAATATCAGTCGAATGAAGTAAGGTTTTATACATCTGGCATTTATGTGGTATAACCTGAACTGTTTCAATTTAAAAAAAAGTATTTACTGGTACAGGAAAGCTCTAAGGTTAAAAAAAAATGTTGTAGGATAATCTGTGTAAGGTAAGAAAAGGAGGAAATGATTTTTCTGAAATGACCATTTCAGGGAAAGCATATAGTTGATAAGAGAAAAATATTTCTTTAATAGAAGAAGTATAACTAATAAATTTGGAAGGAATAAGAAAATCAGAGTATCCCATTTTGCTAGTCCTAATAAAAAAAAGATCTAGGCCATGTTCAATAATAGCTGCCAGCTGGGTGCGGTGGCACACACCTGTAATCCCAGCACTTTGGGAGGCTAAGACAGGAGAATCACGAGTTCAAAGCCAGCCTCAGCAATGGAGAGGCACTAAGCAACTCAGTGAGACCCTGTCTCTACATAAAACACAAAATAGCGCTGGGGATGTGGCTCAGTGGTCGAGTACCCCTGAGTTCAATCCCCAGTACCCCCCAAAATAATAATAATTGCCAAACTTTTATATAACCTATAAATCATTCTTAAGTAAGAGAGTGAGTGCTGTCAAGTGCCTCCCAATGAGATATAATAGGAAGCGAGAGCATCACCTGTGAAATATTCTTGTCAAGAGGGGAATGAATCTAACCAGACTTCTAAATGTAGTTATCAGTGTTTTTAGGAAACCTGGTAGAAAAAGAAATTAAACAAAAGTCTATCAGCCAAAACTAGAATTCTTTAGGGAAATTCTTTAGGACAAATAACCCAATTCTTTAAATAGCTAACTATACTGCAGGGGGTGGGGGTAAGGAGATGATTACTAAGGAAAATTAAGAGAAACAGTAGCTAAATTCAACATATAGGCCTTATTTGAATCCTGATTCAAGTAAAATGACACTTTTGAGGAAAAAATAGAACATGGACTGAGTATTTGAAATATCAGAAGATATCAGTAAGTAACTATAATTTTGTTCGGTTTGGCAAAGATATATTATAGTTATTTATAAAGGTCCTTATGTATTAGAGGTGTATGCTAAAAATTTACAGATAGGTCAACGATTTGCTTTAAAATACTCCAGCAGAAACAAAATGGCAACAACAACAAAGATTAGAGGGAGATTTAAAAAAAAAACAGTATAAAGTTAATTACTGCAACTGAATGACAGGTACATGGGTTCACTGTACTATTATCTCTCACCACACTCCCTGAAAACTTCTGTAACATATATTTGAAAACAGAAAAATGAAGAAGGGCAAAAATGAAGAAGAAAGAGAAGGCTCCAAAGGCGAGACAATTAGTTTCAAAGCAATAACCTGGAAGAGGTGACTTACGATAGAACCAATGAGTCCAACAGCAAAATATTCAATATAATCTAATCAAGGCTTGAAAGGGCCACAACAATGAATGAACAAAGAAAGGGCCCAGCAGAGCATTAACACAATTCCCAGAATCCTGTGATCCTGGTGATCCCAAGAAATATTTTACAACAATTGAGAATATTCAATATAGAATGCACAGTCATTTGAATAATGTAAAAGTTCACTGTGACAAAGTTATAATGAAAAAAGAGGGGGCAAGAAGGGAGAGCACTGTAAAACTAACAGCTGAGGGATCCAAGCTACTTAACTTGTGGCAAAAGTTAATGCACTACCAGGTGCAGTGGTGCACACCTGTAACCCCAGTGACAGGGAAGGATGAAATAGGATCACAAGTTCAAGGCCAGCCTAGGCAACTTAACAAGACCTTGTCTCAAACTAAAATTAAAAAGCTCATGCACATAATATAAAATGAACTTGTGATGAAGTCATGTACTCCTATGACACTAGACCAATAAAATATCCTAAGATTCCAGGAGACTGACTGATTTCCATTCTACTCTTTAGGCCTGAGCCAAGACCACCATAGAGTTGAAAGCTTAAAATCAATCCTTGATTTGGATGATTCTCATCCAACAAACACATTCCTTTATGGCCAGTTGGTACAGCCTGGCATCTTCCAGACATATAACCACAGCAGAATGAATGTTAATTATTTTTAATTATGTTGTTACTAACCTTTTTTCGCTCAAAGGTTTGTTCCAAGGTGTTATTTCCTTTTTTCTTTTGGTACTGGGGATTAAACCCAAGGTACTCTACCACTAAGTTACTCCAGTCCTTTTTATTTTTTATTTTGAGACAGGGTCTCATTGAATTGTACAGGCTTGTCTGGAACTTGAGATCCTCAGGCCTCGGCCTCCTGAGTTGCTGGGATTGCAGGCCTGTGCCACTGCACCCAGCAGATGTTATTTTCTTTATAAAAGTAGCATCCATGTTACAGTGAGGCAGAAAACAGTGGGAACAGACATCACTCATTAAAGAATATACATAAATGAACTCTAAAAGTGAGAGTCCCAGCTGTGACAGACTAATCTCCTAACTCACAAGACCCCTAATACTCAAGTTCTTTTTTTTTTTGGTACTGGGGATTGAACTCAGGGGCACTTGACCGCTAAGCCACATCTCCAGTCCCGTTTTGAACTTGCGATTCTCCTATCTCTGATAGGAGAATTACAGGTGTGCCCCATCGCTCCCGGCAATACTCAAGTTCTTAACAAATGGAACTCATGCTTAGCTTAAAGGAAGAAACTCCGGTCAAAGTTGCCAGGAAATGGAAATTATAGAGAAGTTTTTGGATCCTCTAAACTAGATTCCCAATCACTCTCCATTAAGTTGCCACAGAAACAAAAAAGGGCAAGAGACAGTTTTACCTCCTGCGGATTTACTGCAGTTAGGACAGAAACTTCATATGACTGCCTCCCTGACTGCATGGTCACCAAGTGATGTGTCACATCAGGCACTGAAGATAGGGGACGTGGGGATCCTTCAGTGAGCACCTCTGTGAAACAACAGAAAAATGAATCTTCAATGGAAAGTAAATTCACAGATATACCTAATGCTTCATTAAGCTTTTCAATAAGAACGCTAAAAACTGTTCCCTAAAAAAGCAAATCCCACTTTCAAGTTAATTCCTGCCTGATAATCAATACCAGTGAAATTTGGAAAGTATTACAAAAGGAGGGTGAAAAGAAAAAGAATTCTTGATGCAGAAGTTATCATTTTTCAACAAATCAGTTTAGAGTAATATGGCCTTAGCACTGTTACTTGGACTATACTGGGGTATGAAAAGAGCAAATGAAGTTCAAGGCAGGCAATTAAGGGAATCACACCAGCCCTTGAAGCAGTCACCAATAATACCAGTAATGCAATACGTGCAGGTCCAGAACTTAAGCTAATCCTGGCTTCAAAGTTCTTACTCAGTGTGCCTTCCTCAGAGCTGGCAAAGCAACTTCATGCAATTCCTGTGCCCCTGGCTTTGGTTATCCACTCAGATCATTCATGAAACAAGAGGAGGCATATCGTGGCAGCACATAAGCCCCATATGGGCTCCACACAGAAGTTACACAAACACAGTCACTTACACCCACAACTAAGATATGAATACCTAAAACACAGGACCTCATACTAAAATATTCACCAGTGAGATCACCATAAAAATCTTCTGGTAACAATTTATAGATAAATCACTTAGCCCTCATTTTTCCTCTAGGGGTTTTGTAACTTATACTGCTCTTCCTGTCTATACTGAATAATTTAATGCTTGGTAATACACCATCTTTAATTTACTAAATCACAATTGGATTTTAAGGTCCTTATTCTACTTTTGTTCTTTCCCATGGTGCCAAGCACACAGTAGGCACTGAATAAATGCATGCTGACCTCACCTGGTAAGTTTTTCAGAGAAGAGGGCCTGGCCTGTGTAACTTGTGTGAAATTTCTATACCAGAGAGGAGCAACTCTTTCCTAGAGAGCCCCTTTTTTTTCTCCAGAAGATATGGCTTTTGAAGGTATGGAGAAATTGCTTTATAATCTCCTCTGTAAAACCTGGTTATGTTCTGTTTAAATGTTTTAAAATTTAAGTTCTTCCATAACTGCAATAGGAAAGACAGAAATAGTTGGCCTAGGATGCTAGGATTACAGATAATTTTCTCTTTAAATCTTTTTTCCTCTTTATCCTTAGATTACATCATCTTCAATGATTTTTTTTTTCTTTAAACAGATTCACTTATCCACCCCAGAGAATAAGAACACAAATGCTACTCAATCATACCATAGCTACTCACAAGAAATCTCCATTCTGGAGACAACCCATTCTTTGGCCTCTAGTTGCAGCCCATTTCCCCCAGGAGAATTACAAGTCTTACCATCATCAACTCCCAGGATAGAATTGGTATTTGGTAGGTTCAAGGTCTCTCCACCAAGGCTGGGCTGGGAATTCATAGACACCAGGTTTTTACTGGGTACTGAAGCCTCTTCAAGCAAACTACTGCCCATTAGTGGCTCAGCTGCACAGAGAATAGGGTGTGAGAGACATGCAGCAGTCAAGGCTATGCCTGGTCCTCATTTTCCTTCACAAGGAAGATGGGCTTCACTTGCAGAACTAGAAGTTTATCTATATCTTGGATGCCACTCCTATTTCACCCATTTTCGGGAAATAAGAATAAATCTAGAAGGGAAGTGTTGAGCATTATGGATAATATCCTTGCTCAATCTCTAAAGATTTAGCATACAAAATGGAATGAATAGATACTTAGAAGTATTTGGAATGAAATAACTGACTAAGAAAAACATGGAAGAGAAATAATAAAAAAGTTATCAAACTAAAGATAGGGCAAAAGACATTCAACTGAGAAGTAAAAAACACTTAAACTTTTGTCATACAGAAATCTTTTATTAACATGCTATTCAAATGCTGGTTCATGGACCAGCACTAGTTACCACAGAACTCACTAAGGGAACTTTTATGTTTTTTGTGGTGTTTTTTGAAACAGGATCTTCCTATGTTGCCCAGAGTTGATCTCAAAACTCCTGGGCTCGGGGCTGGGGCTGTGTAGCTCAGTGGCAGAGCAATTGCCTAGCGTATCTGATGCACTGGGTTCGCTCCTTAGCATCACATAAAAATCAACAAATAAAATAAACAAAGGCATTCTGTCCATCTACAACCACAAAAAATTAAAAAGCAAAACAAAACCCTGTGGGCTCAAGTGATCTTCCCACCTTAACCTTTCAAGTAGCTGGGAAAACAGGCACATATTACTAGGGAACTTGTATTTATTTATTTTCTTGATGATGATGATTTTCCAGTGTCCAGGATCTGATCACAATAGACAAGAACTCTACCCACTGAGTGACACCCCAGTTCTTAGGGGAACTTTCATGTGTATGTGTGGTACTGAGGATTGAACCCAGGGCCTCATACATGAAAGGCAAGTGCTCTACTTCCAAGGTACATTCCCAATACTTTAAAAAAAATTTTAAGACAGAATCTCACCAAGTTGCCCAAACCAGTGGTCCTCCTGCCTTAGTCTTCCAAGTCTCTCATGCATGTACCACTGTAACTGTGTTGGGAAATTTTTAAAACTACAGATTCTGAGGTCTTAAAATTATCTCATTTCAGGTTCCTTTGTTTTGTATGGATGAAGACCAGACAATGAGTAATAAGAAAACATATGCCTTAAAAAATGCAGGTGGCTGGGCATGGTGGTGCATGTCTGTAATCCCAACAACTTGGGAGGCTGAGGCAGGAAGACTGCAAGTTTGAGGACAGCCTCAGGATTTGGACAGATGCTCAGTAACTTAATGCAACCTTGTCTCAAATTTAAAAAGATTGAGGATGTAGTTCAGTGGTAAAGCACCCCTGGGTTCAATCTCTAGTACCAATAAGAAAAGAAAAGAAAAAAGAAGAGAAGAAAAGCATACAGAGTACAGATGATTGTATTGTATAGCTGTCTGGAAACCACTAGCCCATCAAATGAAACCAGGTCTTTCTACCTGAAACCTTAGCAGAAAATCTCCAGAGAGCTAAGTGGGCCAGTGACTTGGCTCTCTGAACCTAGAAAACAGTCCTCCACTATGCCCCACCCTCCTCACCAGTTTGCTCCTGTTCTTGACTCCCAGCTGCTCCCAGCTGCAAGTGATGCTTTCTCATGTGTACATTTCTGCTCCCACTCTGAGAGAAGGTCTTCCCACAGACTTGGCACTGATGAGGCTTCTCTCCTAAAAGAAGGATCAGGTTAAGATAGGGCAGCCAAAAAGATGGAGTACATTTTGGATAACAAGGGAGTGGACTGAAGACTTAGATGAAGAGGGTCAGAGAATGTTAAACTGAACAGAAGAAGTTACTCCTTCTCCCATTCCCCACTTTCTTCAGCCTCCCAACCTTTAACACATGGGGAAGGCAGGAAGGGTCAGCAGGAGGGCTCAGCATACTCATTGCTTCAAGCCTCAATCCTTTCTAGACTCCAATGTACTATGGCCTTCTAAAATAGCCTCTTCAGTGTAGGATCATGGCAGCCACACAAAGTACTTACTCCCTACCCCAGTACCGTGGATTGAATCCAGGTGTACTCTATTATTGAACTATATCCCCATCCCTTTTTATTATTTTTTGAAAATGGCCTGTGTTTATAAGCTGACATTTTTAAAAAAATCTTTATTTTATTTTATGTGGTGCTGAAAATCGAACCCAGTATCTTACATGTGCTAGGCAAGTGCACCACTACAGAGCTATAACCCCAGCCCCCTTTCTATTTTCTTATTTTGAGACAGGATCTTGCTAAGTGGCCCAGACCAGCCTCAAACTTGTGATCCTCCTGCTCAGCCTCCCAAGTAGCTATGATTACATGTGTGCACCATCACATCCAGTTTTTACTTCTCTTTTCACTAGTCATCAATGGACCTTTAGGACATGTACCCTCCCAAAAGGATTCCAACTCTGGGTTCATAACATCCTCTGACCTATTCCCTGCCACCTTGCAGGTTCTTTAACATTCACATTGGTGTTGCCATGTGTAGGCTGACACCTAGCAGTATTAGATCCTCTAACATATTTTTTATTTTTATTTTTATTTTTTTTTAAATTTTTTTAGTTGTTGATTGACCTTTATTTATTCATTTGTTTATATGCGGTGCTGAGGATCGAACCCAGTGCCTCCCACATGCGAGGCAAGCGCTCTACCACTGAGCCACAATCCCAGCCCCTATTTTCTTGTTTTTTAAAAGAGATACGAGAGTTCAACATTTTTAAGTAAAATATTCTACCTTGTAAATGCTGGGAACAAATTTACAATTGATAAAAACACTATGCAGTAATTTTCATTTCTGTTCAGAACACAAAAGTTCACAACTTTTGGGGAATCAGACTTCTAGAAAAATTACAAATGTATTTATGTGCTCTTTGATCTAGGAATTCCACTTGTAAGGTAATCTGTTGCAGAGTTACAATGGCAAAATGTTAAACAATCTATGTACAAGGTTATTCACTGTAGCATTACTTTAAATGGCTAAAGACTAAACACAGGGCTGGGGTTGTGGCTCAGTGGTAGAGTGCTTGCCTAGCATGTGTGAGGCACTGGGTTCATTTCTCAGCACTGCGTATAAATAAAAATAAAGGTCCATTGACAACTAAAAACTATTTAAAAAAAAAGACTAAACACAACAACAAATTCATCAGAGAGAATGACTGAATAAATTTATAGAATATAAGCATGGTGAAATACTATAAACGAATCTACAAAAAGGAATGAGAAAAATTTCTATACATTAGATATGGAGAGAATCCAGGAAGTATTGCTAGGTTAAAACAAAAATATACATAACTACAGAACTACACACATAATATGCTACCTTTGTGTAAGAAAGAAGGGAATCATATTCCCTAAAATGGTTACAATAGACAAAAACAAGTGTTGGTAAGGTTGTGGAGAAACTGAAACCCTCACATACTGCTGGAGGGAATGTAAAATGGTGCAGCCACTATGGAAAACTGGCAGTTCCTTAGAAAGTTAAACAGAGAATTACCATATGACCCAGCAATTCAGCTCCTAAGAACATACTTGAGAAAAATCAATGGGGCTGGGGATATAGCTCAGGGTAGAGTGCTTGCCTTGCATGCACAAAGCCCTGGATTCAATCCCCAGCACAAAAAAAAAAAAAGAGAGAGAGAAATCAAAACACATTAACATGTTAAAACGTGCACAGAAAAGTTGATAGCCTTGTACATAATAGACAATATGGGGTGCATCCACACAATATAGTATTATTCACTCACATTAAAATTAAGTGCTGATATATGCTACAATGTGAATAAACTATACTGAAAATATAATATATAAAGTAGTCACAAAATGACACTTTGTATAATTTGATTCATATGAAATGTATTGTATAGAACAGGCAAATCCATACAGACAGTACATTAATGGCTGCCAGGGGATGAAGGAACAGAAAAGTGAGGAGTGACTACCAATGGATATGGGGATTCTTTTGGGGATGATGAAATATTCTGAAATTAAAATAGTGGTGGCAATTGCAAAAATATGAATATACTAAAAACACACAACTGTTCTCTTTTTAAAAGATGTGAATCTTATGTGCATTATATCTTAATTTTAAAAACTATGTGAGGGAAATATATATATAAAAAAAATCTGTATTTGTTTATGTTTGTAGAAGAAAACACAGGCCAAAAAAGAAAAACAACTTTAAGAGCCATGCATGGTTGTGCATGCCTGTAATACCAGCTAACTTGGGAGGCTGAAGCAGGGAGATCCCAAGTTCAAGGCCACCTCAACAACTTAGCTAGACTCTGACTCAAAATAAAAAATAAAAAGGGTTGGAAGTATAGCTCAGTGGTAGAGCACCTCTGGGTTGCACTCCCAGTAACAGGGGGATGAAAAATTAAGAATAAAAGAGAGAGCCGGGTGCGGTGGCGCAAGCCTGTAATCCCAGCACTTAGGGAGGCTGAGACAGGAGAATCATGAGTTCAAAGCCAGCCTCAGCAATGGCGAGGCGCTAAGCAACTCAGTGAATCCCTGTCTCTACATAAAACACAAAATAGGGCTGGGGGTGTGGCTCAGTGATCAAGTGCCCCTGAGTTCAATCTCCAGTACCAAAAAAAAAAAAGAGAGAAAGAGAGAAGAACACTAGTCCATATATAAATTTAAATCATTTTAAAGAAATTTATCTCAATAAATTAGACAACTTAGATGAAATAAATTCCTAGGAATATAATTAGCAAAACTGAACCATGAACAGATAATCTGAATAGAACCATAGCAAATAAACTGAATTAGTAACTAAAAGTCTTACTCCAAAGAAAAGCCTAGGCATAGATAGCTTCATTAGTGAAAGTTTAAATATTTAAAGAAATAAGACTAATCCGATACAAATTCTTCTAGAAAAGAGGGGAAGAGAACACTTATCTATTTATTTTTGTACTATTCCCGATATAAAAGCTAGATAAATGTGGGTGCGATGGTGCAAGCCTGTAATCCCAGCACTTTGGGAGGCTGAGACAGGAGAATTGCGAATTCAAAGTCAGCCTCAGCAATGGAGAGGCGCTAAGCAACTCAGTGAGACTCTATCTCTAAATAAAACACAGGGGCTGGGGTTGTGGCTCAGTGGCAGAGCACCTGCCTCACATGCGTGAGGCACTGGGTTTGATCCTCAGCACCACATACAAAATACATAAATAAATAAAATAAAGGTTTAAAAAAAATAAAATAAAACACAAAATAGGGCTGGGGATGAGGCTCAGTGGTCAAGTACCCCTGAGTTCAATCTCTGGTACCAAAAAAAAAGACAGATAAAGACATCATCAGAGATATTTATGTTAAGAGTAATGTATTTCTTTGCCATGTGTCTCACACAGATCCCCAGATTAAAAATTTGTTTTTTGACAAAAAAAAAAGACATCATCAGAAAAGAAAACTAAATATCTCATGAATGTACATATAAAAATCCTTAAACTGTTTTAGTCCATTTTCTGTTGCCATCACAAAGTATCTGAGACTAGGTGATATATAAAGAAAAGTGTTTGATTTAGCTCACAGTTTTGGAGGCTAAAAGTTCAAGACTGAGCAGCCCCATTAGTTTGGCCTCTAGTGAGTGTCTGACTGGTTATCTTAAAACATGGAGGAAGAATAGAAAGAAAACCAGTCTTGTATAGAAGGGGCCAAGTATATGGGGTGGCCTCAATCTATAACAACTTACTCCCAAGAGAACCAACTCCCTCTGGAAGACAAGCGTCAATCCCTTCCAAGTGCAATGCCCCGATGACTTCCTCACTCTTAAAGGTTCCATTACGTCTTAACATCATTACCACATTGGGAACCAAGCTTCTGACACATGAACCCTTAGAGGGACAAACCATATCTAAACCATTACACAAACTATGAGAAAACCAAGTCTTGTACAATATAAAAAGGATTATACACTATGACCAAATAGAATTTATCCCAGGAGTGCAAAGTTGGTTTTACAATAAAAAAAATCAATTAACGTACCATATTAATGCAATACAAAAACAGTCATCAGAGTGGACGTAAGAAAAGCATTTGTCAAGACCCAACATCCATTCATAATTAAAAAAAAAAAAAAACTCTTAACAAACAAGGAAGAACAGAAGTTCCTCAACTCGTAAATAACATGGGCTGGGGGTATAGTTCAGTGGTAGAGTATTTGCCTACTCTGTCCTAGATTCAATTCCTAGCACAAGAAAGGGAACAGGACTGAGGGGAAAGGTGAGATTGAGAGGGGAAAACAAAAAGCAAAACAAAACAAAAACAAAAAACACAAGCAAACAAAACTACAGTTAACATTAAACTTAATTGTGAAAGGCTGAATGCTGAGACTGGAAACAAGCCTGCTCTCACCACTTCTAGGTAACATTGCACTGGAGGTCCTGGTCCTAGCCAGTGCAAATGGCAAGAAAAAGAAATTAAAGGTATACAGTTTGGAAAAGAACTAGTAAAATTATTTCCGTATAACAACAATGAACTACCCAAACATAAAATGAAGAAAACAAGCATGAAAAATAAAATATTAGAAGTAACCAGAGCACCAATTCTTTATTTTGAAAACTCCATTAAAAAATTAAAATTAAAAATTAAATAAAAACTCCATTAATAAATTAAAATATCCTGCCTTACATATGCAAATGTTCAAATAGCTCACTTGATGGGGAAGAATCTCAATATACAAAAGAATTCCAAGCTGGCGCAAGCCTATAATCCCAGCACTTAGGGAGGCTGAGATAGGAGAATTGTGAGTTCAAAGCCAGCCTCAGCAACGGAGAGGTGGCTCAGTGGTCGAGTGCCCCTGAGTTCAATCGCCAGTACCAAAAAAAAAAGAAAAAAGAAATTCCAGCTAATGTGAAAGGAATAACAGAACAAGAAAAAACCAACATTTTATAACTCCTAATGAAATAAAAGATGTGGGTATCATTAAGGAGTGAAATCATAAGGTAAATGGCTAACAGGGAACTTGACAAAGCAGGCTGAGCACACAGAACCACCTACAATAAATTCTTGCCAAAAAACTTCGAATCTTCGAAACCTTTAGAGCTTACTTTCATTTATAGGAAATACAGGGAAACAAATGACATAAAAGAAAGCTAACCACTGGGTGCGGTGGTGCAAGCCTGTAATCCTAGCACTTAGGGAGGCTGAGAGAGGAGAATCGCCGAGTTCAAAGCCAGCCTCAGCAACGGCGAGGCACTAAGCAACTCAGTGAGACCCTGTCTCTACATAAAACACAAAATAGGGCTGGGGAAGTGTCTCAGTGGTTGAGTGCCCCTGAGTTCAATCTCCAAAAAAAAAAAAAAGAAAGAAAGAAAGCTAACCAACAAATCTAGAATGTGGAACATTCTAAAGGACCCAATTGACTCTGTTCTCAACAAGTCTATGAAAAAAAATAAGTGAATGTAGAAAGGTCTAGGTTCAAAAAGACTTAAAAACCAAGTGCAATATTGGACCTTGTTGGATCCTTATTTAAATAAACCAACTTTAAAAGTCATTTTTGAAATAACTGGAAAAACTGAACATGGACTGAGTGTAAGTTGAAACCAAGAAGTTAAGTGTTATTGCAAGAAAATATTTTCTTTATATTTGTGTATGTTTGACATAATCTTACATAAAATTATGTAATATAAAACACTCTACAAGCCAAGCAAAACATATCAGAAGTCTACATTTTGTCATTAGGATAACAGTTTGCCATGTATATTTAGAATTATCATATAAAAAACTGCTTTGCCCTAAGATCTTAACTCGGAAATTTATATCCCTGGTTGATTTTACCACTCCAAACCCCTTGTTCCCACTGAAGTGAGTTGTTGTCTTCATTATAAATTAACTTCCAGTTCCTTCTCTCCACTCTTCCCGTACTAGCTTTTCCTTTGTTTCCTGTGGCCAGTCATTTCAAAAATTACATGATTCCATTCTAGAATCTCTCTCCACCTTGAGTTCACCTCTTCCTTGACAAATCTCTGCTCTGAATAACTCTCCACGGCTCATTTTCTCCAGTGTCCAGCTTTTAAACTGTTGAACTGGAGAAAATTCCATGAAATCTGAACAGGTCCATCAAAAAAGTCATTCCATCTATTCTTAGCTGTGTCCTCCCTTACTGCTATTTCCCAATCCTTTTATTATTCACTCTAGTTAGTTCATTCAACAAATTCCTACCATGGCTGGGGCATTTTCCCACCTCTAAGACAAACAGGTTAGTCTACAGGCTCCTTCTAACATTCACCATTATTTCTTCCAACACTTTTTCTAACCCCTTCTCCTTCTTAAATCAACAGTCTTATCCTGCAGCCTCTATTTCAATATTACTGTATACCCAACCAATTGTGGATTTGAACAAATTATTCCACTGAGTCTCCATGCTCCTGCCATTCCCTGGAGCAGACTCTTGACTAGACTAAAAGAAATTCTTCTCATTTCTTCCTATTTCAATTTAGCTTATGCATCACTGCCAGAATAATTTGCAATAAACCGAGTTCTCATCAGGCTGCACCTATGACAGATTTCACAAACTCTATTTCCTGGCATTCTAGGTCCTTTTAAAACTATCTTTCCCACCTGCTTGCAACATAATTTACCAAGGCTCACAGGAAATAGTCCCACTAAGATACAGATTTTCCCTGAGCTGTACCTGACTTTGGGTTGAGAAGATGGGGAAGGAGGAAAGGAAAAGAATATCATTTTAGCTTTTTCTATTGAGCTCACAAGGTCTGGTTGCTGTAGAATATTTTCAGATATTTTGAAAGACATCGTTAACAGGGAGGACCAGGTCATCTGTGTAGAATGAGAATATTGACAGAATTACATGGAATTAATTTAAAAATACAGAAAGAAATGGATCAATAACTCTCTCTTCTACACTACTGGCAATAAGGTTGCAATTGCCAAAGGCATGTTTGCTACAAAAATGGTGACCGAAGCAAAATTACCCACACCTTCTCAGAAGGCTGTAATATTACTGGTACTGCTACCACTGACATCAATCTTCCTTCTTTCTTCTGACTTGAAATCTTCCCTTAAACAAAAATATCAGTTCCTAAAGAACAAGATCCATGTATGATGTAACTTAGGAAGTGCCCAGTACAGTTCCAAACAAATTTATTCATCTTCTTAGAAAAGGTCTGGATTATAAAGTTCCTCAGTGACTCATCTAAAAATAATTAATTCTCCATCTCTCATTGGTTATAAGATCTCTTGAATGCAATTATTAAGGACCTTGATTTTTTATTTAGTCAAGATGATGGGAAGCTTTATGTATCTTTAAGGTAAACAGTTTATTTTTAGATTTTTTATACTACCCCCCGCCCCCGCCAACCTTTTGTCTCTCTACTGTTTCTGAAATCTACAAATGGCATAGGTTCTAATACCTGAGTGAACCACCAGATGTTTTCGGAGGCTGGAATACTCAGCAAAGGAACGGCCACATCCTTGGGCTTCACAAAGAAAAGGCTTCTCTCCTAGGGGTAGAAAACGAAATAAAGACAGTCTTCTGATGAACTGACTTTCTATTACTCTCTTTTCCCATCAACTTTTGTTTTTAATGACTTATTCATTCTGATTTCTTTAGTTCATGCTATATAATTTCAACCAGACTACCTAGCAAGTGTTGCCTGTCAATGATCTAGTATATAGCCTAAAAGATAGCCATGCCTTTTCCCTTAGAAGGGCTGCCTCTAAGCCTCATGCTTCCTTCTCCCTCCTCGCTCAAAGGCTGATCCCTTTAGCTCTAGTGATCCCATCCCTTCTGATAACATTTAAAGAATAAATTTGGGCTGGGGTGTAGCTCAGTGATAGGGTGCTTGGCCAGCATGCACTAGGTACTAGGTTTCATCCCCAGCATCACAAAGCAAAACAAAGCAAACCCCCGCCCCAAGAAAAAAACAAAACCAACAGTTTCTATGCTGTCAGGATTCTTTTTAAGACTCGGATCCATATTTAAAGGTTTAAAATAGATATTATACAGTCTCATTCCATAAAACAAAGAAATGAGGAAATATTTAGTCATAGGGGTAAAGTTTGCAATCATACTGTGAAAGTAGTTGTAACTATGTTAGTTGTATTACAGATGATCTATTTTGTGTTTTTTCATTATTTTTATTTTATTTGTATGAGAGACAAACATATTCATAAATAACTGTAATACAAATTCATGTATGAAAAAGTGCTGTAAGCATTTAGAAAGGAAGAATTTTTGTGGGATGGGTACTGAGGATTGAACCCAGGGGTGCTTTACCACTGGGCCACAACCCCAGCCCCCCCTTTTTTTTTTATTTTGAGAAAGGGTCTCACCAAGTTGCTTAAGGCCTCACTAAATTGCTCAGACTGGCCTTGAACTTCTGATCCTCTTGCCTCAGCTTCCTGAGCCACTGGGATTATAGGCATGTGCCACTGCGCCCAGCTGAGAAGGGAAGGAATTCTAATTGCAATTATTTTTTGAAAGAAGATGAATTTTAGCTGGTTTTAAAAGTTGAGAAAGATAGAAAGGAATTTCAGGCACAAGGAATAGTGTGAAGAGTGCCTGGTAAGTCCAAAACACATCAAGTAAGGCTGGCAAGGTAACAAGAAGAGCTGGGCCTAGCAGGAGAGGGTAGCACTGCTCTTGATTGTAGTGTTCTTTAATCTCTAACTTTGGTGGTGGTGGGGGTGCTAAGCATGTGCTCTATCACTGAGCTATACCCATAGTCCTTTGTAATTTTTGAGACAGGGTCTTGCTAAGTTGTCCAGGCTGGCCTTGAACTTGAGATCCTCCTGCCTCAGCTACTTGAAAAGCAAGCATCATAGGCTTGCACCACCATACCCAACTGCCTGTAACTTTTTTGAGTGCTATTTGTATAGTAATACCCACCCCAGAAAGATACATGCTCAAAAAGTTGCTCAAAGAATGAATAACATGCTAATACCTATGACAGAATAAAGGTCAGGAAAACAGAAAACTTTAATAATAAGGTCAAATGTTTGACAAAATAAACTATAGAATTAAGAGGATTTAGAGAAAGATCCTACCTCAGAATATAGAGGTAAGAAATCTCTTCATCAAGCTAACCTAGAGGACACAACCTCCTTATTTGGAAACTGGGAGGGTAGTGATTTTACTAAGATAAAAGACACAAGAAAATGAAGAGGAGGTTCAAGAGGCAATGAGCATAATGGTTAAGAACACAGGCTTTGCAATCAGCTAATCCTGAATTCAAATCCTAATATTACCACTTACTAATAAGGAGAAAATATTTATGTCTCTGAGAATTGGCTTTTGACCTTATAATATGGAGATAAAATAATCTCAGAAGATTATCCTGAGGGTTAAATGAGGTAACGTAAGTTGAACATTCAGCACGGCTTTTGGCACACTATAAGCCATTAAATTTAGCAGCTTTAAGTATTATCCTTACTGCTAATAAAGATTTAAGGTCAGCCATGCATGGTAGTGCATACCTGTAATCCCAGCTGCTCAGGAGGCTGAGGCAGGACAATTGCAAATTCAAAGCTAACCTCAGCAAAAGCAAGGTGCTAAACAACTCAGTAAGATTCTGTCTCTAAATAAAATATACAATAGGACCAGGGATGTGGCTTAGTGGTCGAGTGCCCCTGAGTTCAATTCCCAGTACCCACCTCCCCCGCAAAAAAAAGGTCTAAGGTCAATTCTGACATCTGAACAAAAAAAGATTTACCTCAAAGGCTGAGTTGTCAGGATTTGAGAAAAAATCCTTGTAAGAGCTTTGGAGCCATATCATAATTTAAAATACAACTTTGCTGTTTCCACCTGCATGATGTTGAGCAATTTACTTAACTCTGTATGTAACCTTCTGTTTCTTTATCAATAAATACAGTATTTAATGTTATCTTGAAGACTAAATGAATTAATGTGTATGTGGTTGGTACATATTAGTGCCTCAATAAAAGCTTTTATTATTATATTAACTATTATTAAGACACAGATCTGTCTGGGTTGGGGTTTTGTACGTAGCAGAGCAGCTCCCTTGCTGCAATCTATTGAAAGTCAGCCCTCGACACAAGGGTTTGTAAAAAAAAAAAAAGAAAGAAAAGAAAAAAAAAAGACTCAGATCTGTAAGGCAAATTTTCAATTGAGGTTTGAGATTATGAGAGAGCACAATGAGAAAAATGGAAGAAAACAAATTCTAAAATTGGTGAGCAAAAAAGACATTAACAGAGAAGAGAGCTAGCAAAACTTATAATGAGGGGGTAAACAATAGATGAAATACTTTGAAGGGGTAAAAAACAATAGGTGAAACACTCTGAAGTAAAAAAGAGAATGTTCAGTGTTATCTCATGTTACAAAGATGATGAGCAGCATGAGAATGAAGAAGTTACTGAATTAAACAATCAGGCCTGGTGAACTCACTTTTTTCTTTAGCTATTCAGCTGAATGGTTTTCTTATTCTTTATTAAAATTGCTTTCTTGGAGCAAGTATAGTTTACTCTCTCAAGAAAGTTGAAAAGAAGCCGGGCACGGTGGTGCATGCCTGTAATCCCAGCACTTAGGGAGGCTGAGACAGGAGAATCGCCCGTTCAAAGCCAGCCTCAGCAACGGCAAGGTGCTAATAAGCAACTCAGTGAGACCCTATCTCTACATAAAACACAAAATAGGGCTGGGGATGTGGCTCAGTGGTCGAGTGCTCCTGAGTTCAATCCCTGGTACCAAAAGAAAATGTTGAAAAGAGAACTACTCTGCTTCAAAATACATACAGAGGTTATGTCAATCTAGAGGCTCATGCCTAGAAAAACTGAGGCTTCAGCTCAGGCTTCACTTTTAACTGAACCTGCTATCACTTCAGCAATGCAAGAATGAACAAAGTGGCAAAAAAGCAGAGAATAATGACACATCCTCAGATGGTCATCTGGGTTCAGTGCCTATGTTTTGGCAAGAGACTAGCACATGCTTGACAAGTGGCTTGGAAATCACCCTTAGACTCTTAGACTAAGAATCAAGGAATCTTTATTTTGCTCGTTTGATACCAAGATGCTGTTGGACCTGCAACAAGCTACTTTCCATTCCATTTTTCATGATGTGAAGCTCTCTCAAGAAAGCAAACTCCTTAGAAGTCAGGGATTACATTTTTTGTATTTTTCCCCACATTGTCCTATTTAGTGTTTTGTATGGTTTGTGCCACTCAACAAATGTTATTGCCCAAAATACAACAGGTGCAATGTTCGGAAAAATTTGAAAACAGACTGATTTTGTCCATATCTCTTCATATTGTTCCTGAGAAGGTCTTATATCTCTTCCTACCATTAGGTTCCTAGAGGTAGAAGTCAATACTGTCTACTCCTCACATACAAATTTTTTTTTTATTTTGTTTTAGTTGTAGATGGACACAGTATCTTTATTTTATTCATTTCTATCTGGTGCCGAGGATCGAACCCAGTGCCTCATGCACGCGAGCCACAATCCCAGCCCACATACAGATAAATTTTGATAAGTCATTGTATGAATTAAAAAGTACTATAAGGCATTTGAAAAAAGAAATCACAACTTCAGAGTTCTGGCAACAATCCTACACTTTCGCTTCTATTCCCACTTGAGCCTTCCCTAAGGATAGGCAAGCAATTGCGCAGCCCGGGGTTGCACATACCTGTGTGGATGCGCCGGTGGTTCTTCAGGTTTCCAGCTGTAGTGAACTGTTTTCCACAGCTGGATTCAGGGCACATAAAAGGCTTTTCCCCATTGTGGGTCCTCATGTGCACCTTTAGCCTCTGCAGCACATAGAAGCTTTTCCCACAACCTTCTGCAGGGCAGATGAAGGAGCGGTCATTTCTGCAAAATTAATTATATAAACAACAATACCTGGAAATACTCTTTGCTAGAGATGTCAAGTCAAAACTCCTATTGACTCTCAAGGCAGACATTAAATTCCAAACCTGAATATTTCAGACCAATTTGAAGAGATTGTTAATATTACAGATGCCCAGTTTCCCCACCTCCCAATAGGTTTAGGGTAGGGGCTGAGGTTCATGTATTATTTTAAGTTCTCAAATTATGTTTTATAATGAGATTTGAGAATTCTTACTTTTAAGACATTTAGGTAACAATCATTTAAATAATCTATTAGGAATAAGGTAAATGAAACAATGCAAATCTTTCTATAAAAAACAAGAGACACCTTAACCAGAAGTTAGCTGGAGTCCCTGCTTTAATTTGTCAATTCCTTTAATTTATTAATTCAGAGAATAAGTTCCTCTTGAAGCATCAGTGTTCTTAAGCTTCAAATATAAAACCTCAGATTTGCTCACCGATGAGTTTTGAGGTGGTACTTGAAGTGAGCTGGCCACACAAATGTCCGGTCACAACCTTCAACTGTACACTTGAGCTTCTTTTCCACTTGGGGAAGTGGTCCAGAATCTTTGGGTTGTCCATCACCAGAACCAACATGGACATTTTCTCCTGTAACAGAATCATGTATTTATAATCCAAGGAAGGACCCTGCTCCAATACTGAGGTTCAAATAATAGAATGCCTATATTTAACTCCTAGTGATAATTTTTGGTAAACTTTTTTTTTTTGTTACTGGGGATTGAACCCAGGGATGCTTAACAACTGAACCATAGCCACATCCCCAGCTCTTTTTATTTTTTTTTATTTTGAGATGGGGTCTTGCTAAGTTGCTGAGGCTGGCTTCGAACTTGCCACCCTCCTGCTCTAGCCTGTGGAGTTGCTGGGATTACAGGCATGCCCCACTGCACCAAGCTCCTAATTAGGTAATTAATCAGATATCTATCTTCATCTTCCCTACTCCCTCTGCACCTATTTTAGAACCAAAATGAGAGTGCTCTACCCCTTATTCCAGAGAATTACTGACAGCTATCATGTTTTGTTTCACAAAACAGGGCCTCTTTGACAAATGTAGAAAATATCCAAAATGGTTTCCTATCAGAAATCTCAGAATGCAGAATTAAACTTCTTTCATTATATAGATTGATGGGGAAACAAGTTCATCAACACTCAGAGTGGGATGCTATAGAAAAGGCTTAAAAGTTCTGGGTGATAGCCAGGGACGGTGGTATATGCCACCGTCTTACGGCTCAGGAGACTGAGGCAGGTTCAAAGCCAGCCTCAGCAACTTAGCAAGGCCCTAAGGAACTTAGTGAGACTATCTCAAATAAAATATAAAAACAGGCTGGGGATGTGGCTCAGTAGTTAACACCCCGTGTTCAATCCCTGGTACTGGGGGAAAAAAAAAACCTAAAAGAAGTCAGAGATAGTATCTACAGGCATATTGTTTAATCGAATAAAGGGAGGTGAGAAGTAAAAATGTGTCTCGTAATTTAAATGAAAACAGTTAAAAACTTGTTTAAATTCCACACTAATATACATTATT
The DNA here is from genome assembly GCA_004024805.1 of Geosciurus inauris. Classification (NCBI taxonomy): domain Eukaryota; kingdom Metazoa; phylum Chordata; class Mammalia; order Rodentia; family Sciuridae; genus Geosciurus; species Geosciurus inauris. The sequence continues at coordinate 46,631 of PVHX01011823.1, forward strand.
CCTTTTATTTCACTATCTTCAAGACACAGTTGGAGGCTAAGAGGATGGTACACACCTGTGATCTCAGCCATTCAGGAGGCTGAGTCAAGAGGATCAGAAGTTCTAGGCCAGCCTTGGCAGTTTAGTGAGACTCTATTTCAAAATAAAAAATTAAAAGGGCTGGGCGTACAGCTCAGTGATAGAGCACCTCTGGGTTCAATTCCCAGTACCATACACACAAACACACACAAAAAGATTTCAGCTAAAGCTTGGTTTGTGATAATGGTAATACTGAATCATGTAGTCCTCACATCTGTCACAGGTTAATGAGAAAAAAACAGAAGCAGACCTAAAACAAAAAGTATTAATGGCATGTTACATAAGCAAAGGCTTTATGCCTCTTTGTAGTGATTTGAATATAGCCATGGTTATCAAGCTTTAACATGCATCAGAACCAAGTTTCCAATTCAGTAGGTCTGGAATGGGGCCTGAGAGTTTGTATTTCTAAGTTGCTGGGTAATGCCGATGATCAATGGTCAATATTTTGAAAATTACTGGAGTAAGATAAAAATGGCACAAATTACAGGCATGCCTAACTGAAAAAAAAGCATGAAATCCATCATAGCTAACTGCAAAACTGCCATGAGCAGCCATTTAGTTTCAGTAAAACATCATCACATGCCACACTGACAATATTATCTTATTGGTTTTATAGTTTTATTTGTTAATTGATAAAACTTTTTATTTCACGGAGGTGTAAGAGCTCTAAATATAAAAAGCTTACACAGAATTTTTGTTTTTATGTATTTAAGAAACATCACATTAGCATTTTCCCCCCTTTAAGTGTATTCTGTGAGAGCTGAGGATGTAGCTCAGTGGTAAAGCGCTTCGTCTAGTGTGCCCAAAGCCCTGGGTTCAATTACTAGTACTGAGGGGGAAAAAACGTTGGTGTTCTGCTGACAGTCTGCCCAAGGAAGCAGTTTTTGAAATACAGAACTTTTTTTGCTAATGCGAATGGGAACTGAATGGAGGCAAGGAAACCATATGATATCCCCAAGGTTCTGTCCCACCCTGAGTGGCCTGAAGTTTCATCTGACATCTGGCCTCTTTTCAGAGCAAAGTAAGCAAGCATGCCACAGAGCAGAGGCCCTGATGGAAGAGTTTGCAGAAAAGATAGAGGGGCAACAGAGTCTTAAAGATTCCAGAGGCAAGAGGGAAGAAAGGAGTCTTAAATGGGTTCAAGACTTCAAAAAAAAGTCACCAAGCCAGCAAGGCAGGAATATATTCTGTATGGGAACCTGTCCAGCTATGGGTTCACAAACCTCCTGGCTCTTGGCAAAAGTTGGGAGACAGACTGTGAAGTCAAGAAGCCTCAAAGGGAGAAAAAAAAGAAGCCTCAGAGAAATTGTTCCCAGAGCCCCCAAACTGAGTCCTCTTCACTCCCATCTCTAGCACTGAACCTCATCTGGTAGGGAGGTATACCTGCCCTTCCTCCAGTGTCTGAGCAGCACCTACTCAGCAGCTTTCTCTAGAACACTGATGGGGTTTTTTTTGGTACTGGGAATTAAACCCAGGAACACTTAACTACTGAGCTACATCCCCAGCCCTTTTTATTTTGAGACAGGGTCTCACCAAACTGCTTAGGACGTCGCTAAATTACTAAGGCTGGCCTTGAACTCGCAATCCTCCTGCCTCAGCCTCCCAAGTTGCTGGGATTACAGACATGCACCAACATGCCCAGCTGACATTCAATTTTTACCTTTGCCCCTTTGGGTCTCCAAACTCTGACATATAGATGTTACCATCTACCTCCAGTTCTGGGTAGGACCCAGGAATACGGCTACCAAGATCACTGTTTTCTGGTAACCCATCATCTCACATTAGGGTTCCAGCACCTTCCCTGTCCAGTCTCTTCCTTGCTCAGAGAACCCTGCTCACAAGTCCCCAAAGTTTCCCTACTACCTTTCCTGTAGGGTCTAAGGTCTCCATAGCCCCAGGCCACTCACTTTTGTTCAGTGAGTTCTACCAGACAGGCTTTGGGCTGAGTCTAGACACTGGGCCCCCAAAACCCAGCAGCAGAAGGGCCCTCACTTGCACACCTGCTGGCCTATAACAAGGGACCCCATGACCCTGCCAAGGCCTTGGGGGTGAAGCACTAACTCCCCTCTCCTAAAGTTGCTCAACCCCAGGGGTTCTGCCTTGTCTGCCTGGCTATTTTGTGAAGTGCCTGGCTATTCTCTAGCAGGTGACTAAGGTTTCAAGTTCCCACACTGACTAGCTTCCTACTCTGCCTGCCTTCCAACTTCAGAGTGCTAGGCCCCAGGGCTGTCTGCAGGTTGCCTGTGTACCCCAGCCTACACACCAGTAACTCTAAAGTTGTGCACTGGCCTAAGTGGGGGACTGAGAGATTCAGGGACTAGAGAAGGATAGCATGGGGCACTGTGCAAGGGAACAAGGGGACGCTGAGCTGGAACCCTAGCCTCACCAGGGCTGAGGGCAAGTGACTATGGAAGAAAACCATTCCTGAGCCTGGGATGGGAGTGGGTGGATGGAATGGGTTTAAAAAAAAGGGGATCTGTACATTAAATAAAGTTTAGAATTCAGAATACTAGTTTGGTTGATTCAGCACACAAATCTGGTATAGCCAAGTTATGTTAGAGAAAATAAGACAAGCAATTTATACATTCTAGCCTTCCATTTTCACCAGTAAAATAACTTGGATTATATACAACTCAAAATATAGCCCTTACATTACCACAATCTCTTTGCACAAAATAGTGGAGAAGGAAAAGCCATGCGAGTCTCACCATTGCTGTTGGTTTTTGCACTCTTTGCCAGTTGTGCACGAGTAGCAGCAATCAAACTGTCATGGGCCAACTCCTGAACCCGGAGGAACCATGGAATGCTACTGTCTGTGCTCTCACTGGAGAGAAAATCATTCCCTGAATCCTCTGCCTCATCTTGTACAAACACTAAGTGCTCAGCTGAAGAGCCCAGACCTAGAGAACAAGAGGACATGAAGGTTAGTCAACAAGTAATCCTTTTGTTTGCCCTAGCCCAGAAACTGTGTCCTGAACCAGCTATTGCAGATCTTTGATTCTCACTTCAAGCTTCTGTGCTCACAGATGATTAGGCTATCACTTTTCTACTCAGTCCACAGGCTTGTTGTTACCTTGCCTCCTTCTGTTTCAGAGGCAAAACTGTCCTTCCTGGCAACCAGGCTACCTCTTACCTCTAATATCCCAATCCCACTCTTCAGTCATCCTTTCCTGTATTCTTCCATTTTTGTCCTCTCCCATCTCCATCCAATTCCTGTCTACTAGACAGCTTTTTCTTCTAGCCTTTAAATGTGTTCTAGCTCAAGTCTCTCCTATCTTTATTTTTTAAAATAACAGAAAGCCTCAAGTACTTTTCTAGTTATTACCTGTTCCTTCAAAGTCAAGTTTTGTGAACAAGTGTACCCTCTAATTTGTGCATCCACTTTCTCACTTTCCATTTACTCGCCATCTCTTTAATTCTGACCTCTACATCTATACTGCCCCAATTAACAACTGTTCCTGCTAAAATATTCAGATATACACTTCATCTCACTAGCCCACCTTGTAGTACTTGGTATGATTTAGTATCTTTTCTCCCTTAAAACTTTTCTCCCTTGATTTCCTACCCACCATTCTCTCTCAGTTCTTTTCATCCCCTTCCAGCTGTTCCTTCAAGTTCTTCTGTTGCCCTTTTAAATGTGTGGGCTTTTCCCCCAGGGTTCTAGCCTTGCCTTCTTTTCTGTTCATGCTTCAATCTTCTCTTGAATCAAAGAGAAGACTGTTTCATACATTTCCTGAATGCTAATAAGCACCTAAACTATTTATTTCATATAAGACCTTTTTGTAACTCTGGATTCTTGTTTCTCTCTGAAGGACATTTCCTCCTAAATGTTCCTCCAAATCCTCAACTTCAGGGGCTAGAGCTGTAGCTCAGTGGTACAGCACTGCCTAGCATGTGTGAGGCACTGGGTTCTATCAAGAAAGGAAAGAAAGAAAGAAAAGAAAGAAAGAAGGAAAGAGAGAGAGAGAAGGAGAGAGAGAAGGAAGGAAGAAAGGAAGGAAGGAAAGAAGGAAGGAAGGATGGAAGGAAGGAAGGAAGGAAGGAAGGAAGGAAGGAAGGAAGGAAGGAATCGTGTCCATCTACAACTAAAAAATGTAAAAAAAAACTCAACTTCAACAGACATAAATTGGAACTAATCATCCTACCCCACACCTTGTTCTTCCTGTACTCACTGTATCAGCAAATGGCACCACCTAATTTCCCAAAAAAGATATGTTTGAGTCATCCTAAGGTCCTCCCTCTTGTTCTACATATTCAATTTGTCACCTGACTATACCAGTTCTCAAAAATAATAAAGCTTCTAGTGAAATATGTCACAACCTCGATTTTTTTCTTAAGCATGAGAAAAGTTCAGAAAAGGATAAAGAATACCTGCTCTCGTTAGGTTAAGAAGAATGAAAGAAGTGCTGTCACTTGGCTGTAGATCTTGCAATAAACTAGGAGACTCTGGAGTGGACAAAAACTCTGGAGACTTCTGTACGGTCTGAGCCCTCGTCTCCTCTCCGTCTGGGCCCACATTCACCTGAAGGCTTCTCAATACAGCTGATGAAGGGACCTCCTTGGGGGAATTAGTATGATTTGGAGCATCATCTAGTAAAGCGAAAACACAGCATTACCTCCAAGGAGATCATCATTTTGACACATAGTGCCTAATAAAACCTGTGTAACTTCTCTTAGTATTTAGCACCCTTATAAAAGCAGTGTTCTCATTTTGCAAATACAAAACTTGCCTCAGAGAAAAATAGACATGTTTCAAAGGTAGTCAGACAAAATGTGAGAAACAGATTTCTCTTGACACCTGGCATAGCTAATAGCCTACTATCTGCATTTGGACATTACAGAACTTAGTCATTTTTGTAGTCAGAAATCAGAACTTATTCCTTAAAAAAAAAAAAAAAAAAAAAGCTACACTATGAATGTTAACCTAAGGGAAGATCTAAATTTTAAACTTTTTTCTTAGAAGTTTAACTTTCACACTTAACTTTTTTTTTTTTTTTGGTACCAGGGATTGAACTCAGGGGTACTTGACCACTGAGCCACATTCCCAGCCCTATTTTGTGTTTTATTTAGAGACAGGGCCTCACTGAGTTGCTTAGCACCTTGTTGTTGCTGAGACTGGCTTTGAACTCATGATTCTCCTGTCTCAGCCTCCCAATGTGCTGGGATTACAGGCATGCGCCACATAGTTAACTTTTATAACATGTACATGACAGTTCTGGTGGATAATTAGAAGGTGAAAAAACAGTCTGGGAATCAAAAGAAATTTTATAGACTTATCAACATGTTTCATTATATAGTTCTGGGTTTACAATGAATATAAAGAAATAATCAGGACTGGAGGTGTAACTCAGGAGTAGAGTGCTTGCCTAGCATGCACAATGCCCTGGGTTCAATCCCCAGTACCTCCAGGAAAAAAATTAAAAGAAAAAATTCAAATTTGCTCAAGGACTTTGTTCCATCTGGATACAGTGGTACCCACCTATAATCCCAGTTACTCAGGAGGCTGAGGCAGGAGGATTACAAGTTTAAGGCCAGCCTGAGCAACTTATAGATCCTGCCTCTCAAAATAAAATTTTTAAAAAGGGCCAGGGATGAAGCTCAGTTATAGAGCACTTGCCTAACATAGGCAAGGATTTGAGTTCAATTCCCAGTACTGGAGGTAGGGTCGGGTAGGGAACACAAACAACACTTTGTTCTAAGTGATGGAGAAGAATTTCCAAAGGTTTTGGTTGCAATATAATAAGGAAATTGCACTACAACACTGAAGCATCCAATATTTTCAGAGGCTTTAATTCATTTTTTAAAAAGGCATGTATTGCCAGGTGCAGTGGCACACACCTGTAATCCCAGCCTTCTGGAGGCTGAGACAGGAGAATCATGAGTTCAAAGCCAGCCTCAGCAACCATGAGGTGCTAAGCAACTAAGTGAGAGCCTGTCTCTAAATAAAACACAAAATAGGGCTGGGGATGTGGCTGAGTGGTAAGAACATAAGATTTTAGAAATAATGGCACATGCAGGTAATCCCAGCAACATAGGAGGTTAAGGAAGGAGGATCACTAGTTTGAGGCCAGCCTCAGCAACTCAGTGAGGCCCTCAGCAACTTAGAAAGACCCTGCCTCAAAATAAAAAATAGAAAGGGCTAGGACGTGGCTCAGTGTACCTGGGTTCAATTCCCAGTACCAATGAAACAAAACAAAGCAAAAGTAAAAGTGGATAATACCTCCATTTTCCATTAGGCTTTGGCCTGATAAAAGTTGCACAATAATGTGAATGTACTCAATGTAACAGAATTTTACACTTAAAAATTGTTAAAATGGCAATTTTATGTTACATTAACCATATATACACATACACGCAAAAGATAAAAACTTAAAGTTCATAGTAGTTCTGTTTGTCATAGTGCAACACTAAGTAATAAATATTCATCAACAAGTGTCACGGATAAGGAAGTTGTGGTATACTCCATATAACAATATCACAATATCACACGGCAATTCAACCAAACAAACCATAGCTACATACAATAAGGATAAACCTCACAAATATAAATTAAAGAAGGAAGGTACAAAAACATACAGATCATATATGATTCCATTAATTTAAGGTCCAAAGCCAATTAAGAGTAAACCAGGGGCTGCGGCTGTAGCTCAGTGGTGGACCACTTGCCTTGCAAGTGTGAGGCACTGGGTTTGATCCTCAGCACCACATAAAAAAATGAATAAAGATATTGTATACATCTACAACTTAAAAAAATAATAAAAAAAAGATTAAACCACCATTGCTTAGAGATATATACATGGGTGGGTAAATCTGGAAAACAAAGAAATGATTACCACAAAAATGAGGACACTGGTGATCTGTGGAAGAATGGAGGTTATCTTTATAATGGAAGAGCCTAAGTAGAAGCCAGGCACTGGCACATGCCTATAATTCCAGGGATTCAAGAGGCTGAGGTAGGAGGACCCCAAGCTCAAGGCTGACCTCAGCAAATTAGAGATACTCTATCTAGAAAAAAAAGGAGGTGAGGGAGGGTAGGGAATGTAGTTCACTGGTAGAACACCCTTGAGTCCAATCCCCCATACTGCAAGGGGAAAAAAAAAAAGAATACCACCGAAGGACATTAACTAGAAGACAAACTAAGTTGTCACCAACAAGCTAATGTTTACTCTCACTGATTAAACACTAACACTCCCAATTTTAAAACAAACATCAGAATATAAAGAATTCATTACATCCAAAAATATTCTCCTTGCTAATAATCAATTGAGAATCCCTCCTCCCAACCAAACCTAATCTCCCTACCTGTACTCAGCATTCTATTTCCTCTTCTCCTGGAGCCTCCTTACCAACATCCTACTATTTCTTTTTGTCTTCAGTTTCTCTTGCGCTTTTCCTTTGGTATAAAATCACCCTGAAATATCTTAGATCTACAAACAAAACCCCAATTTCCATCTACCTTATCTTTTTCCTTCTCATAGCAGGAAAGTCTTGACAAAATACCACTAGTTACTTCCTCAACTATGCTGGACTTACTCTGCATTGGTACCTCAATCTATAGCCACTTGGTTTTCCACCTACTTCACTCTGTAAATGACCAAGGTCAGCAATGGCCTCCTTTTAGACCCTCTCTCTGTGGGGCCCTCAGGAGCATTTGATATTTGACTTCCCTTGTGTTCTACCCCTCCACTCTATGTTAATATTCATCCTACTACAATACCCTACTTTATATCCCTTCCCTCCTGTTCAGATTCTTTTGTCTTATCCTATTCCTTCAACAGGGAGTTCCAGAGTTCTGCCTTGGCCTTTTTTTTCCTTTAGTCTCACTCTGAATGGTGATAGTGCCTGTGGCTAAACAACTGATACTTATGACTTCCGTGGTTACTTTTTCTCTATGACCAGTCAACTGTAAAGTCAGTTATCCATTCCATCAGTACTACAGAGTAGGCTAAGCTCTTGGGACTTCTTTATCCTGTTTCTGGTGATCTTCGTTTTTACCTGATAACATTAGCCGACTGCATTCTGAGGCCTCGGTCACCGGAAGTAGGGATAAGCAAGTAATGTCTTTAGCTTCTGATTCTACTAGTCCCTGTCCCAATGGGATCGAGGTATTCTGAACAAACTGTACCAGGAGCTGAGGGGGGAAAAAAGACAACACTAAGATATAGAGGTTATTAGGAATGGATCTAAACCTGAGTTTATGAAAAGGTAATGATGAAGTCTTGACTGTTTAGACATAAAACAGTTTAGTTTCAGGCGTAGTCAAAGAAAAACCAGATTAACTACCTTAAAGTTATTTCATCATGTTCATTGTTCTAGAGAAAAGCTTATTTACATAACTAAATCAACCCCATCACTTTCCAAACAGAAAAGATCAAAATAATTTTTAAAATGATGGATTATTTTAAAAACAAAACTCAACTGCACTGTACTGATTATATCTTACAAAGCATTTTTCTGTATATATCTAACCTTCACATTAAATCAGCTAAAACTGAATGCATATTTTACATAGAAGAATCAAGATGAAGACATTAATATCTTGTCTAAGATTACATGATTTGCAAGCAGTGCCAGTCTTTAAACTTAAGTAATCTGATTCCAAATTCAATCACCTTTGCAATATGCAACACAGATTCACTAAAATTAAAGCGAGAAAAATGAATGAAAATAAAATATTTTTATTAAGTATATTTATTAAAATATAATGCTTAGCCAGGCATGGTGACGCACTTCTATAATCCCAGCTGAGGCAGGAAGATTAAAAATTAAGGGAAGAGCCAGCCTGGAAGTTTGCCAGCCTGGAAAACTTAGTGAGAGACTCTGTCTCAAAACAAAATAAAAAGGGCTAACACTGTGAATCCACTAGTGGTAGAGCACTTGCCTAGCATATGTGAGGCTGTCAGTTGAATCTCAAGTACCACATACACACAAACCAAAAAGAAAGATACCCACTGTTTAGAAAGAAAATATTTTGTTATATACAAAATAAATATAAGATGGTTTGTGATAGAAAATACTTATATATGTACACACATACACATTACATTATATAGCATACTACATATACTTATATATAAAGTATGTTGTCATTATATAACTACCTAAATGTATAATTTTATACTTCCTTAAATAACAAATATAAAAACAAATCACAAAAGACAAAAAAATTTTGAAAAAATAATTGGTAATAAAAAATAATAAATTAATACTTACAATCAAATCCATCTGGCTCACAAAACCTAAATATTTACTATCAGATCTTTATAGAAAAAGTTTACTGACCCCTGAACTAATATTGACAAACTCTGAAATATAGTCCACCAAAAGAAAAGGAAACAAGCTGAGTGGGCTCACCTCTGGTTTGGATTCTAACTCATCTGATAACATTGATTCAGCTTCCAAAATCCTGTAGCTGTTTAGGGAGCAGGTTCAAAATTAATTCAGAGTCAATGACACCTTCCTGTTATGCTCATGTTCCTTTAGGAAACACTATGATCTTCCTGTAAGATGCTGAACTAGGTTAGTGTTCAATTTAACCTAAAATAGGGATAAAAGAAAGACAGCATTAAGAACAGTGAGAAAATAGTAAAATATCCAAAAATCCTAAAGAACAAAGAATTCAGCTCCAAACCCTTGTTTCAAAATAGAACAAGTTAACTAGGTGTCAAAATCCATAATGATGTTTATGTTTTTACTTTTAAAATCTATTCTAAGGAAAGAATTTAACTATGGAAAAAGCTAGAGCCAGGCACAGCAGCACATACTTGTAATTGCAGCTACTTAGGAGGATGAGGCAGGAGGAATCACAAGTTAGAGGACAACCTCGGCAAGTTTGTCAGATCCTGTTTCCAAAAAAAAAAAAAAAAAAGGATCAGGGATATAGTTTAGTGGTGATGCACTCCTAGGTTCAATCTCCAGTACTGGGGGTGGGGGGAATTCACACAGCTATGACATGGCTAGTAGTGTATGACAGGTTGGCGTGACTTGTTTTTCTTTTCTTGATTTTCCAAGTTTTCTAAAATGTAATTATATTGTATTGATAATTTTTAAAAATACATTTAAAAATAGTCAAAGTGGGCTGGGGTTGTGGCTCAGTGGTAGTGTGCTTATCTCTCATGTGCGAGGCACTGGGTTTGATCCTCAGCACTACATAAAAATAAGTAAATAAATATTTAACACTGAATTCTTTAAAAAGAAAAAAAAATAGTCAAAGGTGAAGTTGTTGCTCAGAGGTAGAGCACTTACCTAGCATTCATGAGGTCCTGGGATCAATCTCCTGTACTGAGCTGGGGAAAAAAAAAAAAAAAAAAGGCAAAATCTGAATAGTGTTTCCCAGAGGTAGTATTCTTAGGACCCTGATGCAGCTGTTTCTTCCTACAATTTAAATTCTTTGGTTTTTTCCTTTCTTTCATTTTGGTGCTGGGGATTAAATTCCAAGGCCTTGTGTATACTAAGCACACAACCACTAAATTACTCCCCCAGCCCCAAATTCTTACTTTTTTACAGCTTAATTTTTCCCCTAGGACTTTGTCCTGTGAGTCCTTTATTTGGTCTAATTGTTGCCAAAATTGGGAACACTGCGCAATCATACACTATAAAATGTACCTAGGATGGAAGTTTTCCATTAATATCAGAGGAGGCTAGAAAGTTACAATTAGACAGACTTTACAAAAAGAACATTTAGAAGTAATGGAATAAACATTGATAGTTGATTTCTTCTCCCTCTTTCCAACTAAGAATCTCATTTTTCATTGTAAAGAATTAACAATTTAGAAGATATAAGTGAAAACACTCCTTTTAAATCCCCCACCTAAAGTATTATAAATCCCTTCCATTTCCATCCACATTCCTTTTTCTCACTCAAGCACTACAACTTAATGCAATTTATCCATTCATCTTTTTAGAAAGAAAGGAATCAAGGCTCAATAAACCACTTACCCAAGTTATTAAGCTAAAGAGCCAGGACTCCTACCCACACAGCACGTTGGCATATTGCTGAATAAATAGTGATTACATCTCTTTAATTTGTAAGGCTAAAGAATTCCTTTACCTGAATTCCAGCTCATCTCTCAATAAGCCAAGAAATTACCAGATGTTTGTTTAGGTTACCCCTTAAAGTTCCTCTAATTTTGAGATTCCATGATTGTAAAATCTCCAAGAAACCATACAACTACTTACTCATCATTATATGTTAACTATGATATTTTTTAGTGTTTTTATTCTAATAACAATATTTAAAAATTAACAAAAGCATTTTCAAAAACAACTGGATATCCATAACATAACTGAGTGCTACCTTATAATTTTGGTGGCCAAGTTTTTGGTTTGTATGTGTACTGTATGATGAAATACAGAAAAGGATGCACTAGAGCAGGCAAGCTGGATTCAAAATAATCGATACAAGAGTACCTTATCAGATGTACTACAAAAACCTCACCTTAACACAGAACTTATTAAGTACGTTAGCTGGTAGTATAGTGGCAAAATATGCAATTAAATTTGTTTCTATTCCCAATTCCATTACCCATTTAACAGATATCAAAAACTGCAATGCAAATCTTTTTTTAAAAAAAATAAGTTTCAAAAAAAAATAAATAAGTTTCACAAAGAGGTCACATAATATACAATTCATCCATTTTAAAGAGTACTATTAAACTGTCTTTGTCTTTAGTATATTCACAATTGTGTAACCATAACCACAATTTTACATTTTCATCACCCAAAAATAATCCAAAGTCACTTCCCACTTTCAAGTAGTCTTTACCATGAGTTTAAAGGGCTTCCATACAAGTATTCCTAAAAGCAGATAGCAGACACTGAATAAATATTTGGATAGTGAATGAATGACACAGCAAATGGTACCTAAATTTTTGTCTTTAAACCTGATCTCTCTTCTGAACTCCAAATCATCATTTCTAACTGCTTGTTGGGTATCTCCACATATAATTCTGACAGCATCTCAAACCTAACAATGTACAAAATCCAGATCATTGTCTCCCCTAAACCTGTTCTTCCTGTTATTATCCATTTCAATTATTGCCCAATCTTCTTCCCACTCAGCTGCAAACTCTAGATCTTTAATAATCTCTCTCATTCTCTGTATTTAAATAACCCCAGTGATTCTGAGTCCCCCAAATTTATTCCTACTGCAATGCCTTATTTAAGTCTCTGGTATCTTTCAACTACACTATTAAATAGGCTTCTACCTGGTCACCTGGCCTTTAAAATTCACCTTTCCAACCCATGTTTATGCAACCAATCCAGTTATCCTTCCAAAACACAGAAATGCTTATGTCAGCCCCCCTACTCGGTCAGATGCCTCAAAATAATGATCAAACCCCTAACAGTAAACCTCTTCATTTACAGAGAACACCCCGCCAAAGCTAAAGATTGGGTAATTTACATATATATATATATAGAGAGAGAGAGAGAGAGAGAGAGAGAGAATCTACTTAAATGCAAAGCTTAAACTAGAACTTAAATCTGACTGCAAGTTTAGTTGCCTTTTATTCTACCTCACACTAAGATAATACAAAGTGGAATTTCTCACTGCCTAAAAAAAAAAAAAAAAAAAAAAAAAAAACTCTTATTTTTCTTTTATTCTTTTTGCAAGCATGTTACGTTGACCCTGTGCCAAAGTGAGCCGTAAATACGAATTCTTAATCCTCAAGTTAATAATTAACTTCCAAATAGTACCTAAGTGCTTTTCAGAGCCTCACGAGCAAGTGGAACAAACTTTAATAAACTACTGAGATTCTCTTGAGAAACGTCAGACGGTAAGTTCAACCGGCAAAATGCGCACGGTCTGTAAGTAAATACTCAGCCTACATGCCCGCCCGAACTGACAGGCGACAGAAAAACCCGCGGCCCTACCCCTCCTGGTCCACAGGCGACCCGAATCAGACACAGAAAGTGAACGGACGTAGGAAAGGAGAGGGTAGCTCTGGGCCGAAACATTCGAGGCAGGGTCCCCTTGGCATACCTTTCCCCCATCACAAAGGCCTAAATCTAAGGCCCCAAAGTCTACGGGCAGGCCCCGAGAGCGGGTGCAGTCCGGGAGCCCCCGCTCCAAGAATTCGCTGACTCCAGACTTCTCGGGACTGTCTTGTTCCCATGCCCAGGTCCCTGCCCCTGCCCCTAAACGGAAGCAAAGAAGCCAAAACATCGGCCCCCAAACCGCTAGGGGAAGGGCCGAGGCCGCAGGGCTTCAGACCGTCCACTCCCGGGATCGCAAGATCCGGGAAGGGTGCCCCGGGAGGAGTTTCCCCGTCCTCTCCTGGGGCGAAGTCGGCCCAAACCCCGAGGAGCCACTAGTGGCTCCCTCTCTTCTCGGGGACCACCTGGCCGAGCGGGCGCCGCCAGCCACAACCCGGAGCTTACCTTCCCGTCCCGGACAGGTTGCCGGCAGTCAGTCGGTCCTGAATTCCGTCCACACAGAGTATCTTCCGGCTCCCGCCGGAAGCAGCTCGAGCGCGGGACAGGAAGTTTGGCCGCTCCCCGCCCCTCGCGCGCACACGCCCACCCCTTTGGCTAGGAGCAGCACTGCTGCAGCCCACCCGAGGGCGGCAGATGGAGCTGACCTGGCTCGCGGCACAGGGCTAGGCTTCCGGAGGCAAAGCACAGCCCCCGGGTCTCCCATTCTCTCTGGCCTTCGCGGCTCCTTGATCCGCGAAAACCAAGTCAGTGCATCCTAGCCGTCATGTCACTGCACCCCGCAGCTACGGAGGAGTTTCCCTTCAGCTAAGGCGCTACAATGGAGGCAAACGGGAAGATTGCTACTTAAAACTTTTGTCAAAGCTCTCAGTGAAGAGAACCTCGAATCATCACCACCCGAGAAGGAACTTGTACAATGAAGTTCTGCAGTGCATATGGAACAGGGTATGAATTGAGTCTCCTGTAGAATTTTGGGGGAGATTGTAAGCTTCCCTAGAGGCTGGGCTCCAAATATTAGTATGTAAAGAGCTCTTGGATGTCCTGATTGGGAAGTAGAACACTTGAGATCCAGGCTGGATACCACCACTTGTTAGAACTTTGATTTGATTGACTTCTTAAATTACTAATTTTTTGAAAATTCACTGCCATGCAACTAAAATAGTGACAGTGGGAATTAAAGGAGTTCTCTTTAAAAAGGCATTTCAAGGTAAAAGATAAGCCAGGCATATAAATGGGTGAATGAGGGTTTTTTTTGGGGGGGAGGGGTTACTAGAGACGACCACTGAGCCACATCCCCAGCCCTATTTTGTGTTTTATGTAGAGACAGGGTCTCACTGAGTTGCTTAGCACCTCGCCGTTGCTGAGGCTGGCTTTGAACTGGAGATTCTCCTGTCTCAGCCTCCCTAAGGGCTGGGATTACAGGCTTGCGCCACCGCGCCCGGCTGGTGAATGAATTCTTTTTTTTAAATTTTTTTAAAATATTTTTTTAGTTGTAGATGGACACAATGTCTTTATTTTATTGCTTTGTATATGGTGTCGAGGATCAAACCCAGGGCCTCACGCATGCGAGGCAAGCGCTCTACCGCTGAGCTACAATCCCAGCCCATGAATGAGTTCTTTAGGCACACAATCTTTCAAGGAAAGGTAATTTCTTTTTTTGGATAAGCAGAGTTTGAGGTACCAACAGGATATTTACTTGGAGGTAAAGGTCCAAAGCTCAAGTAAGAAGTCAGAAAAAGAGATGTAGATTTGGGAGCTATCAACATACAGAGAAGAGATAAAGCCCCCTTAGGAAAGAAAATGGTAGAGGAAAAGTATAAGAAACAAGAGGGCAAAAAAAAAAAAAAAAGAAATGACAGGGCCGCGGAAGTCAACTGGAGTGATTACCAACACAGTCTGAATCTACTTTTACAAATTTTGCATTCAAAAATGCATTGGCAGCAGCCTAGCTACTCCCAGCTACCCGGTAAAGCTTCGGCAGGTGGAACCCAAGCTGGAGAGCTGCCTCTGCCATTTAGACCTCATCTCAGACAAAATAAAAAGGGATGGGGATGTAGCTCAGTGGTAAAGCACCATGGGTTCAATTCCCAGTTAAGTGTGTGTGTATATTGGCAGTGTGTAAACAGGTTACCATAAACCACTCAGAAAAACATCTTTAATTTTATTGTTTCAAAGCGTTGGTTACAATTAATAAAACAAACTTAGAGGTACATCAATAGATGGCGAACATTCATGATTACAACCATTGGTTAATTTTCCCAGTCAGTCCTGTCGTTTTCTGAAGCTGTCTTTGTTTTCATTTTGGTTTGTTTTAGGTGTTCTGGTGCTGGGGACCAACCTCAAGGCCACTCACATGTTAAGCAGAGTTGTGGCACTGAGTTATACCCCCAGACCTCCTTGTTTAGTTATCTGAAATTCCCAGTAAGTTTATATCTACTTGCTTTCTAATGTTTACAACTATTTGGCAGTGTGTGCACACTAAACTAAGATTAATGTATGTTTTTATCGATATATTGGGTTTTTAGGCAGTACAGTAAATTATTTGGCAAAACATTAACAGATCATCCTTTGGATTAAATCTGATCTCTTGGTC
>PVHX01011824.1:0-43010 GCA_004024805.1 Geosciurus inauris
CATTGATATTGTCACTTAAAAATATCCCTGCCTTCAAAGTTAATAACTATCCTAAAATAGGCCAACAGTATATCTCTAGTTTTGTAAAAATACTGAATTTCAGTCACTTTTGCAGTCTGATCCAACCTTTTTTAACACTTCCAACTTTCCTCCTTGATTTTTTTAGAAGTTATGTAGTGAATACCGCAAATCTTGGGAAAACGGACAACTAATTTGCACCAGAGAGAAAGACCCCATTCAGGGCCCAGATGGGAAAATGCATGGCAACACCTGCTCTATGTGCCGGGGCTTCTTGTGAGTAGAGCCGAAGCAGGGAGCATGGGAATTGCTTTGGGAAATTTTATTGTAATGGAAATAATACACTTTCTTCTTCAATGTAGAATTCAGTTTGGGCTGTAATATTTAAAAGTACCAAAAAATCATAAGGGTAAATGGAGAGCTTTCAGACTATACGTGCATAAGAGATACAGACTAAGCAAGACATAAAAATGAAATAGTGTGTGATCTGATTTATATATGATGTCTTGAATGTCCAACTCATGTAAGTATGCAAAGATGTGTTGAGAAGGGATGGCTGTTGAGAATGAGGAGATGTCAACTAAAGGGTGTAATTTCAATTAAGAGGTATCCTTTTTTGAGATCATTTGCATAATATGGAGACTTGTTAATAATATATCATGTATTTCAAAAGAGCTAAGAGTACATTTTGAATGTTCTAATCACAGAAAGATAAATATATGAGGTGATTATGTTTGTTAGGCTGATTTAATCATTCCACATGTGTACCTATATAAAAACATGACATTGTACCCCATAAATAGAAATTATTTGTCAGTTAAAATAATTTTTTTTATGAGATGCAGAATAGTGTCTTATATGGCGTTTCAGAAGTAATCTATAATCTTTCATCCAGATTAGAGAATATTTTAGGATAATTATACTAATTGCTTTCAGCTCTTTGAAATATTTTCAGTCAAACTAAGAAAATACATGAGATTACAGGTGTAGTATCATTGTAGTAAGTGGAAATTTTATGAGATTTTTTTCCTTTTGCTCAGTATTTTTCTTCTTGTTCATTCTGTGTGAATTTAGGGAATAGAACTAAAATGGATAAGAGGCATAGGAAGATAGTTTCGGGTTTAACATGAATAACATGAAGATAATGACTAAAGAGTGAAGAAGTCAGTTGCGTATTTTAGGGCACCTGAAGTTTGACTTTGGAATAAGTGAAATGATATGGACCCTTAAACAAGAATCTACAATTTCCCCAAACTCAATTTTTTTTTTAATGGTGCTGGGGATTGAACCAGGGTCTTATGTATGTAAGGCAAGCACTCTACCAACTGAGCTATATCCACAGCCCTCAAACTCATTTTTTTTTTTTTGTTCCAGGGATTGAATTCAGGGGTACTCAACCACTGAGCCACATCCTCAGCCCTGTTTTGTGTTTTATGTAGAGAGAGAGTCTCACTGAGTTCTTTAGCTCCTCGCCCTTGCTGAGGCTGGCTTTGAACTCGTGATTCTCCCGTCTTTCCCTCCCAGAGTGCTGGGATTACAGGTGTGCGCCACTGCACCCGGCTCGAACTCAATTTTTGAACAAAAGTATTCCCCAATTTATTTTCTATGTACTAATGATCTCGAAAGGTATTTAGTTATTTAGTCTTCCCTTTTGGGGAACAGTATAATTCATCAGATTTCTTCCATAATGTTTGAACCATTGAGCACTAAAAATCTTTTTGATTTAGGAAATCAAAATAATGATGATTTAGGCATCATAATAAGCGTTTTTTTGAATAGATATAATTGGCTTCTATGTGATAAGATTTGCCACTTAATCTCATTTAATTTTCATCACAATCATATGAAATTGATTTCTATATTGTCACAAGTTATAGATGAAAATACTAAGGCCCAGTGAAGTTGAGAATGGCATAAAGTCAGCCAAGGTCATGTGCCATTTCAATGAAGAAAATTGTAATATGCTTCTCACTGTAGTGTAGACAGGATGTAATCTCTTATCAAGGCCTTATCAACTACTGGTGGTATTTGCCTATACATAGGCTTGTTTCAACCTGTTTTTTTTTTCCTCTACAGTCACCTTTCGAAAACAAGGAAATAATTCTGCCACCTAATGGTCACTTTTGCTGCCTTTTCTGATCATTCCTCATTAAGATATTTAGTCAACTTGGATCTGTTTAGATCAGTTCTCACATAAAGAAGTATGAAAAACTCACATTTTAAACCTATTTTTATAAGCTTCTCCAATAAATACAAAATTTCTTATAAAAACACTTTTTTACCTCATATTTTGTGGAGATACTAACAAAGTCATTGAGTCCCTTGATAATCTTTCTTCCTCCATTGTCATTTTTTGCACATTTTCATACTATGTGAAATTAATCTTTTCAACTTTTAAAAATGTTTTAATTTGATGGATGATCAAATCTTGTATCAATTAGAATACATTAAAACATTTGAACAAATTATGTATTTTTTTGCCTATATAGCATGATTTGTTTGTGTCATATACCAGCTATAGGTCCAACCACCAAATTCAGTTTGCATTATTAATTGTCTAAAATAAAAATATCTATTGTTCTCACATAATTTCTATCACAAGCATATTTTTGGAAGATTCACTTACAATAATGTTGATATCAGTCTCGTATCAATTATGCTAATCACTTGATGATGTAAGACATACTGTTCTAATGACTTTGTGTGTATCAACTCTTTTAATACTCCAAACATTCCCATGAGAAAGGTATTCTTACTACCTGTTTTACATCTCTCCCATCTCTTCACTTAAAAACAAGGAGAAACAGAGAGGCATCTTATTTTCCTTAGATGGTCTCATTCCAGAATGTTCCCACTTAGCCACCCTGCTCTGTTGCCTCCCAAATGAAATATTACCACTTTATAAAAGTGACCACAGAAGCAAATCAGAAAGTATTATACATGCTAGAAAGTTAAACAGGGTTACCAGTAATGAAGGGACTTCCTCTTGGACACCATTGTCTTGAGGTGAGGTGAACATTTCTAGTTTATTATAAATAAAATGACAAAGTACTATGGGTGGATCTTGAGCATAGTCAAAGCAATGGATGATCAACCTATGACTGTGAAAGATCTGCTGTCCTGGATTAAGATCCATTTCTTCTCTCTCTTTTCCTGTTCCTTCTAGTAAACAAGAAGCAGCAGCAAGAGCAAGAGCTAAAAGGGAAGCTGTAGAGGTAATTTTCTCAGACATGCTGACTCTGTGCCCTGGCAATTTTTCTTTACAACAGCATTCTAGTTATCTCATTATCATAATTTTTTTTCTGTTTGTTTCATGCCTGAAATAAACAAAGAAAACTCTTATCCTATGAAAAAAGAAGGGGAAGTCTTGATGAGAATTTTCTAGTACCAATTTTATTTCATGATTATTCAAATTTTGAGGTTCATTTTCATAAAAAAATAGAGTATTCAAGCATAGGGGAGACCTAAACCCCAAACTGACAACCCTGTCCCAACTAAGAATGGTAAGGGAGTCTCAGAACCACTCATGGGCATTCACTCCTACAGCAGCAGCAGAGAGAAATAACACAGAGACTGTAGACACCACACCTATAAGGGACCTCAATATAGATCATGCCTGTACCTTTTTACAACAGAATTGTGAAGTCTAGAAATAACAAAGGGTGTGCCCCATATACACAGCTGTATACAACAGTTGTCTGACCCACCAGACAGACCCCACTCTTGTGAGACCTACAGAGAAAGTGGAATCCTCAAGCACTAACAAAATACAGTGTCAAGATATACTTAATATCACCGAAGAAACAATAGGGAATCTATGCTAAAAAACCCACTTGGAAATATATTTAAAAATTCATAATAGGGCTGGGGCTGTAGCTCAGTGGTAGAGCGCTTGCCTAGCATGCGTGAGGCACTGGGTTCGATCCTTAGTACCACATACAAATAATAAATGAATAAAATAAAGATCCATCAACAACTAAAAAATATTTTTAAAAAATCATAATAACCTGATGCTCTGGGACATTTCATCAAGAGAAGCTATGCCCTACAGGGGCCTTCATGTAACAGTGGAATAGAAATCCATCCCAACAGATGCACAAATATCAACATAGGAATATAAGAATTATGGAAACAAAACAAACAAAACAAGGGAATGTGTTGCCATAAGGCTCATCATTCACCAGCAACTAATTCCAAAGCTTCAGTGGATAAAACAGAAGATAAAGAATTCTAAAGAATGATCATAAAAAGATCAACGAATAGGAGAACACAGAAAAATGTGAAAAAATTAAGGAGACCAGTATAGGATACAAATGAGAAATTCAATTAAGAGATAGAAATATTGAAAAAGACCCAAACAGAAATCTTGGAATTGAAATACATAATAAATCAAATAAGAAATCAGTTGAAAGTCTCTTCAACAGATTAGACCAAGTAGAAGACAAAATCTCCGTTTGAAGACAAGTTGGCTGGCTTTGAATATACAGATAGAATTAAAGCAACAGATAAGACAACATTAAGAAACCAAACTCAAGAATACTTGGCATTCAGGAAGGAGGAGAAACTCAGATAATGGCATTCATATCTTTCCAGTGAAATAATAGCAGAAAACTTTTCCGAATCTTTGGGAATGCATTGGACATCTAGATATAGGAAGCCATTAGAACCCAAAATAAACAAACTCACTTATTTCACACAGGAGTCTTATACACAATTTGCCTTTAATTCTACTTTTAAACAATAACTACAAAAATCTGAAGTTAACCATTAGTTGGGAAAGGTTGACACCAACTCTTTTTCAATAATTATGTTTATGTTAGCTGCAAATGTTTCTTTTTGATAATTTAAAACTAAAAATCTGTTTTGTCTATTATATTTGATCATTTGCCAAGCCCTCTTTGATATTCCTTATGTTCCTCACCATTTTCTCCTTCTCTCTTCTCCTATGGTACTCTCCTGGTTAAAATCCTCATCTCCCATCCCTGAACAGGGATTCACTCTAGCAAAGATGTCAGTTTCTCCAGGTATCATACTTTTTCTGCTGCCATCTATAAAGATGAGCATGCTTGGTTTTCCTCTTCTTTCTTGGCTTCCTAAAGACAAACCTTGGGTCAGTAATTCTCTCTGCTCCTCCAGGAAGGCTTCCCCTGTAGGCCTGGTGTATCTCCTCAACATGGTTTTTTGTAGCTCTTACAGATAGATTGCAATACACAACATGACACAAACATGCATGTTTTCTGTTGGGCTCTGCCCATCTCATCAGCCTTATTCTGCACTATAATTATAAGCATCCTCAGGAACATGACAGTGATGGTTACAGATCTGCTGTA
This sequence comes from Geosciurus inauris, assembly GCA_004024805.1. Lineage (NCBI taxonomy): Eukaryota > Metazoa > Chordata > Mammalia > Rodentia > Sciuridae > Geosciurus > Geosciurus inauris. The sequence goes on from PVHX01011824.1 coordinate 5,349, forward strand.
ACACCAGGATAATTCTGAGTTTATGACTGGAGCTTTGTAATTCTTTACTGACTTAGTACTACATAACTTTTTTTATCTGACTTTTTCTACACTGCCCTGCATGACTTGTTCCTCATAGGTGGAATGGGTAGAAAACTGATCTGAGAAAATGTTTTCTTCATTTTCCAGGAAGTCTGCGGTGAATTCCGGAACCAACTGAAGGATGGAGTGCTCATGTGCACCATGGAGTATAACCCTGTTCTTGGCCCAGATGGCAAAATACACGGAAACAAGTGTTCCATGTGTGCTAGTGTGTTGTAGGTGTCCACTCCAGCTCTTCCTCTGAGTTTCCTCATTACTGTTCATCCCCTGCTTCAGTTCCTCCTACATATGTAGTATTTGTACCATGGTTGTCAACTAAAATCTTACAAACATGTGGAAAAGACGTCAATAACTATTGAACTACACAGTAGTGGTGTTGTTCTCTAGCTGATCTTCCTTCTATCTTCTACTTAAGTCAAAGGGAAAGATTCTCTTTAGTGTTAACATGTTTTTAACACTGGACACTCTTTATATATGACAAAAAGGGGGCAGGAATTTCACGGTCTGGATTGTATGTTCCCTGTGGTCTCCCTCCCTCCTCTGGTATTTTACAATTCTGTGAGTAAAGGCAGACACTGGTTAAAGGTAGTCCAGTTGAATGGAAGTCCATGGGACTGAGGCATAATGATTATTATAATACTCTGAAGAAGAAGAAGAAGAAAGAGAAGTGGAATAGAGAGGGTTGTGTCTACCCTTTCAGGGACAGTGCTAGACACAGGTGAAATGCATACTTTGGTAAGTGGCTTAGTGTGGAGGGAAACCCCTGAGAGGCAAGTTCATGTACCAGATTTGTACTGACATGTTAAACCACGTCAGGGCTTGCTAGGCCATTCATTTGCTTAGTGCTATGGATAAGCCTGGGGCTAGAGCTCCTCTGTGTGGGGCAATACAGAGTTGAGTTTTATTACTTCTAATTCCTTCCTTGTTAGACTCTCAATGCCCTCCTGAACGTCATTCTAAAATAAATGTTGAGAAAAATATTGAAATATATGTTTAAAGAAACAACAAAAAAAATCTTTCCCAAATCACATAGTCTTCCTGTAAGCTTATGCAGGTAATTTATTAAAAGGAGAGATTGACAGAGTGACCTGGAATACAAGAAACCAGGATTTTTCTCCCATCTGTTCCATTTGCTGGTGCTACGGTAATAACTAGATGTGGTAAATGCTCACAATGTCCAGCTGTGACATGCTACATGTCAGAGGAAAATGGCAGGAGTATGAGAGCATTAGGTTTGTGATCGATCCCAAAAAGGGAGCTGCTGCCGAGTGTGGTGGTGCACACCTATGATCCCAGCAGCTGGAGAGGCTGAGGCAGGAGGAGCATAAATTCAAAGCCAGCCTCAGCAACTTAGCTTGGCCCTAAACAACTTAGTAAGACCCTGTCTCAAAATTAAAAAATAAAAAGAGCTGGGGATGTGGCTTCATTTTGAAGCATTCCTGGGTTCAATCTCCGGTACAAAAAACAAAAACGAAAGTAGCTGCTTAATCTTACTTCACTAGAATCGCTATTATGATCCCAAACTAGAATTTCTCTGTGAACATTAGGCCCTCTAAAATAATATTTAAAATTTTTATTTTATAGTAAAACATGGTTTATATGATGATGGGTCCATCATCTAACTTGGCTTTACCCTTTGCTCTCATCTTTGATGTGGTAGTTATTTGGATTGGATAGGAAAAGTTTCACAGTTTCAAAACAAGCAAAACAATTGTGGCTTCTTATAGATCACTGATTGAAGTCACAGATCTGTAGAATATAAGATCAACTGCCTCCATCTCAAAGGCAGCAACACCGCATCTCCCTGACTGTTCCTCTGCAATCACATCTCACATCCATATGCTGATTAAATTCATGTTTGTTTCATTATTGCTATTTTTTAGAGGGGGATGTAGACTACTGAATTCATCTGTGAACTGGCTAAAACAATATCACTCCCTGGGATGGGTACAAGTGTCATGAACACTACTGACTTTCAGTCTGAAATCTCATTCCTTCTTGAAACGTGATACCAAAGTCGGTGGAGAATTGTGCTCAGCCTGTGATCTTCTATTGCAGCCAGCTTGAAGAAGAGGAGAAGAAAAATAATGAAGAAGGAGAGAAGAAAGTTGAGGCTGAAAAAGTTAAGAGAGAAGCAGTGGAGGTAGTTGTTTCAAATCATTAGAGCCACATATACATTCACTGTAGTTCTCCCTCAACCAGTCTCCTACCCCACCCATCCCAGTGTCTTAGTGTCTGCAAGCTGAGGAAATATATTGGACCCTGTGGTGTATAAGACTCCTTTTTCTCATGTTAAGCCCAAGAGGACTAAGATGCCTGCAGGGCTATACCTAGGTCTTCATTCCTTCTTTCCTTTGTCCTTTGCCGATTTGTAAGATCTCATCTCTACTGTTCTCTTACCTCTTACCTTTTTTCCCTAGTGTCTATGTTTGATTCTGAGGGAAAAGTAATCATTCAAAAACATAAGGCAGGCCATGTCACCAGAGGCCTGTCAATTCAGAATAAGAACTGAGGTCCTTCTAGTAGCTTACAGGGCCAGCTTTGGTCTGACCCCTGTCACATCTCAGACCTCATTTCCTAGTGTTCTACATATTTGTCTCATGCTGGTTTATACTGAGTATCGTGTTGTTTTTTTGACATGCCAAGAATCAATTCATGGCTTTCTGTCTTGTGGAATTAATGAGATCATGCTAAAAATCTGAATCCAAACTTGTGCTCTCAGGGTTCAAATCCTTGCTCCATTTTCTTACCAGTAAGTTTAGATAGCCAGGATCTCTGTGTCTTAATTTCCTCATTTATAAAATGAAGATATTATTATTACCTATAAGAAACTTACCTATGTATAACAGCACAGTGTCTCCCATGTCTTAAGTACTCAATATATAATATCTGTTGTTGCCATATTTATTGTATGTCTGTCGAATCTTGTTATCCATTGGGATGTGTCACATTGCACAATTCACTAATTATTCAACAACTTTGCCTTCTTATATGACTTTGCTCTTAGGAAAGTTCCTTCAATGAATCAAAATTCAGGCTCAGAGTATGCATTAGCTTCTACCTAAAGATTTTCCCCACTTGAACAATATACTTAATAACTATCATTTAGTATGTCAGAAAATTTCATTATTTTTCAGTTACATAATTTGCTTAATTCTTATAATTTCTTATAATTTATGAGTATTGATCCCTAAAAAATCAACCCTTTGTATTAGTGTTCTATGTTTGCTATAACAACTTACCACAATGTGGTGGCTTAAAGCAATGCAAATTTCTTATCTATGATTTTGTAGGTTAGAACTCTGACTAACATACTAATTGGGCTAACATCGAAGGGTTGGCAGGGCTGCCTCTCTGGATTCTCTAGGGAAGAATCCATGTCCTGCTCTCCAGCTTCTGGAGGCCATCTATGTTACACGTTCTTGGATTCCTTCCTCCATCTCAAAGCCAGCAACACTGCATGCATCTCCCTGACTGTTCCTTTGTAATCACATCTCACTCTCTATTCTGTCTCGTCCTTTGAGTTTGAAGGGTTGGTTCTTGAGATTAAGCCCATTAGGGCAACCCAAGATACTCTTTTCTTCTCAAGGCCTTTAACCTAATCCATCTTAGGTAATTAAGGTAATACATTCACTGGTCCCAGGCATTGGGACTTGCACATATTGGTGAGGGTGAGAGTTACTACTCTGTATACCACAAATTTCTTTGTGAGTTCAAGGGACAATAAATTGTGCTTTGTATCTCTCATCTCTCACAGTGCTTGCCTCTGAATAATGTTTGAATTGGAGATTTTCTAAAGAGATGAATACAACCACCATAAATCCCAATTAGTGTATGACTTAGGCCAGTGAGAAGAATCTTGACTAACATTCTCCTTCTGCATCACATTTTCTACACGTCCGTTATACTTGGGGACATCGTGTTGTAGTTTTCAAAGAGAAATGTAAAGGGCGGTTTCCAGTGCTCAGATATCTGATTCTCAAATCATCCTCCTTTTGGCAGAAGCTGTGTAGTGAATACCGTCAATATGTGAAGGACGGGCGGCTCCCCTGCACCAGAGAGAATGACCCAATTGAGGGTCTGGATGGGAAAGTCCATGGCAACACCTGCTCCATGTGTGAGGCCTTCTTGTGAGTAGAGCTGCAGTCACTACTGCCACTGAGTGTAGAAGGAAAGCCTTGGTGGGTGAGAGGGTGACGCTGCTGGTCTCTCCAGGAGGCAGATCATGAAGCCTGTGTAGGCATTGGGTTTGGAGATTTACTATCATGAGGCCACATACTTAGCATACTCTCTTCTAGTGTTTGGAAAGGTACTTGAATCACATCAAAGGAGGCCCAGGTGCTAAGGGCAAATGCCCCTGGAGTTAATGTCATAAAAGGATTAAGCCTTCTCTGTGTACAGGCCACTGTTATGAATGATCCAAAGGTATAATCATTGGGTACTAACAAGGAGAAAAATGTGTTAACATCTCATCAATTCCTTCCTAATTTCTTTTGGAGAGAAGGACAATATCTATATTTTAGAAAAAAAAATGTCACAGTGAAAATTTATTTACTGGTTTGCTATGGCATGTGTGTCTTATTTTTTAAACAATATTAAAAACCAGAACAGTAGCCAGGCACAGTGGTGCACGCCTGTAATCCCAGCGTTTCGAAGGCTGAGGCAGGAGGATTGTGAGTTCAAAGCCAGCCTCAGCAAAAGTGAGGCACTAAGTAACTCAGTGAGACCCTCCTTGTCTCTAAATAAAATAAAAATAAGGCTGGGGGTGTGGCTCAGTTGTCAATTGCCCCTGAGTTCAATCCCCAGTACCAAAAAAAAAAAAAAAAAAATCCAAAAAACAGAACAATGATTTGGAGGAGCTTGCATTTACTTTTCAAGTCCTAAGCTATGTAAACAGAGGCATAGAAGTAATGGAATATTCTTACCTAGAGAGATTTTCTCTTTAACATACTATATGTTGAATGCTATGAATGATTCTCCCCTTACCTTTTCTAACAGCCTGCAAGAAGCAAAAGAAGCTGAATCTAGAGCAAAAGTTAGAAGAGAATCTGAAAAGGTAGTTGTCCTGGAAAAATACAAAATCAATCCTAATTACTGCCAGTAGTTAACTCTATGATCATAAGTGATTTGTTTATTCTCTCTCAGTTTCTCAGATAACTCTGGAGTTAACATCTATTGAGTAGTGTCTAGATGTTAGTAACTGTGTATATCTATTCATATATCACATATTATCATAATTATCTGGGATATTCATTGAGTACTTAAAACTATTTTAACCATGTAGAATAGGTGCTATTATTTCCTTTTTTGATGAGATAACTGAAGTACAGAGAGGCAATAACATTTTCCCAAAGTCTTTTGGAAAATTTGGAATTCTAACTAGCAATGTGGTTGTCAGCATGGTAGTGCTTAGCAGGCCATACCTAGGACATTATGCTGAATTTGTTAGAAAAAGGGAAGAATCCAGAGGAGGAAATGGTGCTAAAACTAGCATAAACAGAACAACTGAAGTATCTGGGTATGTTTAGCTCTTGGAAGAGAATATTCAGAAGCATGAGAGAAGATCAAGAAAGCTCTCTCCAAATATCTAAAGAACTCGTGTGAAAAGGACAAACACCTTGATTTTTTCTGAAGGATGTAAAAGGCTTCATCTTTGCTTGCTGGTATAAAGGAACATACTCATCCTATTTTATTAACTTAGGAAAATAAACTTGTGTTCCAAGATGTCCCAAAAGTAGTACTATGGCCACTTTGTGGGAATTATCAAGTAGAAATTTTGGAATAAGCTGGTAGGTAATGGAGTCCTTATCACTGTTTGTCTTCCAACAGAAACTGGCAGTCATGAGTTAAAAGGGGTTGAGGGGCAGTACGAATGGTCAGACCAGCTGAAATTTGAGGTTTTTTCCAGCTCTGATTTTTGATTCTATGACATGTGCAATGTGTTTTTTTCTCCTTTCTTTTTTTATCTTTTTCTTTTTTTCTTTTCTTGGCATTAGGATGTAATAGAGGTGGGCAGCAAACTCCTGAATAAAGACTGCAACCTGTCCTCAGAGAACCCAGTTTATTAAGAGAGTCTTACTTGTGTGTGATTGCTGGTTCAGTCTGGATTTGGGAACTAACTTGCAAGGAAAAAGAAACAAAATTCTCTTTTTGAGTTCCATGTGCTTAGTAGGAATTAAGTGATAAAATATAAGGGAAAAAAAATCCTTAGGCCTTTTCTTTCTCCCTATGCCAACCTTTTTTAGGAAGTACTTAGTAGGAACCAAACAGATTTCTAAGAAAATAACCAAGATCTTGCTTTTTCTCCTCCTGTTAGGATAACTGCAGTGAATTTCGGAGCCTTTTGCAAGACGGAAATCTTTTCTGCACAAGAGAAAATGATCCTGTGCGTGGCCCAGATGGCAAGACCCATGGCAATAAGTGTGCCATGTGCAAGGCAGTCTTGTGAGTGCACAGATAGAGCTGTGGGCTGGGTTGAGGAGGCAGAACTACACAGGATATGTATGTATGCTCTCTCTTTCTGTGTGTGTGTGTGTGTGTGTGTATGGTTTTTTCCTTCCTTACATATAAAAAAAACAAATGATTATCTGTAAAGCATTTTAAGGTGGATTTTTTTATATACAATGGCCAAAATTCATAATTATAGGAATAAATAATACATTATTAGGTCATTCTCTAGTTCTGAGGTAGAGCCTGGATCACCACTAGATCAGAACATCTTTCTTGATAATATTTAAGTCCTTTGACAGATATATCCCTTTTCCTGATTATTTTGGAATTCCCACTAAGAAGAAAACGTGCAGATTTTACTGTCAATTTGAGCCCTCTACTTACAATTTTGGAAATATTACATTTCAGGGAATAAAATTTTAGAAGCACATCTAAAATGTTTAATTCGTTCCATAGCAATTTTTCAACATATGCAATATGCAGCATATCTAATGATTATACAAAGATGAACAAAATAAATTCTCCTCTCAGGAATCATGTCATCTGCTAGGTATTAGACATAGACATATGCTAATATAATATGAAAGGAATTGTTAAATAAAAAATGTTGTATATAATGTAGTATGGTACTTCAGGGGGAGGCACAATTAATAGAAAGTTTTAAGTGGGATTAGAGCTGGACTTTGCAATTTGGATCAGGTATAGACGTGACAGGAAAGAATGAGAAAAGTGGGAAACAGCAGAGGTGAGGACCTAAGTTAAGAACCTAGAGTATGTCGAGAGCAAGCCATTTAGTTTAATTAGAATTTACTAGCTTTACCACATTTTAATGCCAAACCAAGGATTCTAAGATCAATTCTAAATCTAGGAAGCTGCTGAAATGGTTTCAGGTAGGAGAGAAGATAGTTGAAATGTGATTTCTTTAGGACGATCCATATGCCAGCAGTAAATTGGAGCAAGAGAAGGATGGGACCAAATTTTAGAATGCTACTGGGGGGTGTGAGGAGATAGGGTTGCAATAATCCAGTGAGAGACAATCAGAGCACAGGAGCAGGGTGGAAAGTGAGTGGATCAAGGTGGAGACCTGTGAAGGTGAATTCAAGGTTACGTGGCCACGGTTATGCCAGCTGAGAAGAGCCCTCAGAGGTGATTCTAATACTTTGTTCTTCTGAAAAAGCAGAGAATCCAAGAAGGTGATAATGCTTGGTAGAGAAGCTAATTATTTTGTGTGGGGAAGGCCTCTTCAACATGAAGTATTTATGAGAAATATAGCTGGAGATCCTTAGTTAACACTTAGGAAATGCTAATTAATGGCTCACTCTTCTTTGTTTGTGATTATGCATATGTTGGTTTTCTCTACTGTCATGAAAGCTTTTCAGGCAAAGGACTTCACCCAATTCATCTGTTTTATTATTGTACAAAAGGGCCTGTAACATAGTAGATGTTAAATAAATGCAGGTAGACGCTATACAAATCTAACTTGGTCATATGATGAGAAGCTTATAGAAATATGCTCTGCTCTCTGGAAACTGTTCCTCGCTATCTTCCATTTTCTAATTTGTAGTCAGAAGGAAAATGAAGAAAGAAAGAAGAAAGAAGAGGACAATCAGAGAAATTCTTCAGGACAGGGTTCTAATGGTGGAGGAGGGAAAGCTCAGGTGAGAGCCACCTCTAATGCCACATCCAGGGGATGGACTATGGGCAGTGGGGCAATGACAGGGCCTGAAGCAAAGGAGAATGTAGGGAATAATGAGTCTGAACGGGTGCGTGGAGGAACATAATTTCATCATGTCTCCTTAAGGATGCAGGTTAAGATGTGAGCAGTTTCTCCAGGGCTCCTTTTGACTTCTCTAAACCTGGAAGTAATTAGCCACGTAAAGGCCTTAGCCCAGTTTCCTGCCCACTGTTCTCATGTACTAGTGCTTCTGTCAGCATTCCTTCTCACCAGCATTGCATGCTCTGCATCTTCTTTCATTATTTTTTCTTACCCTGGATGCCTCCAAGTCCTGAGGCATTTTTTCTGTTTGCCAAGGGAGCATCATACACATGGTGAAAGAGCACAGGTTTTGGAGTCTGAGAGTTTTGTGTACAGACCTTCTCCCTGCCACTTGGACCTGTGAAGCACTGAATAAATCATTTATCTCTTGTCTAGAAGTACTCTCACAAAGATAAAATAATTTAACCAAGCATTTAGCACATTTTTCTGAGACATTTTTAAGTGTCAGCAAGACAATATTGCATATAGGGCAACTCCTTGGGCCTGTCCTTAGGTCTGAGACTACAGCCACCTTATTTATCTTCTTATGACCTTGGAATCTCAAGATCATTTCTTTTTTTCTAAATCCAAAACATGTCCATATTTTTATCTTTGATGAAATCTGTCCTTTCTGCTTTTTTCTATCTCTTCTGCTTAAGGAGGCTGAATTCTCACTCTCAAGTAAGGCTGTTCAGATATTTTGTCTTCTCTATAATTTAGACAAGCTATATTTTTTGACAATTTCTGTAACTTTGCGCTTACCCTCAGCATTTTTCTCTCCCTTCTACTCACACCAGAAATCAGCGCATGTTTTCTGTAAAAGGCCAGTTAGTGAAGACTTCAGGCATGTGGGTCATATGGTGTCTGTTGCAACTCTGTCATTATTGTGGGAAAGGAACCACAAATAAAACCTAAATAAATGATCAAGGATGTGTTTCTATGAAACCTTACATGTCAGAGCAAGCAGCAGGACCTATTTTATGTGTGGACTATAGTTTGCCCACCTTTAATCTATGCTCTTAAATTCCAGACAGCTTTATAATTTCATTATGTAGATCCTTAAAAGCAACATCAGAAGCTATGACAACTGACTCTTTATACTTAGAATACAGATGATTCCAGCCCCTCTTTCTGTGTGTACAGCAATGCTAGCTAGCTATTGTAATTCTTATAAAGGCAGATAGACAAGAACTTTTCTCAGATTGTTTAACACATTTAATGATAGTGCAATAATCTAAGCAATTTAGGAGTCTACTTTCTTCTCCTTTATTAGGACCCATGTGCTGAGTATCGGGATCAAATGAAAAATGGAAAACTCAGCTGTACTCGGGAGCGTGATCCTGTACGCGGTGCTGATGGGAAATCGTACAACAACAAATGTGCCATGTGTAAAGAACTACTGTGAGTGCTTATTGCAAGTCATTTCTAAACAATAGCCATGTATTCCTCCTGAATTAATCACTGCTTCTAATTTTCTTTCGCTTCCTTCATGAAAAATCATTATTTTTGTCATTTCCCCAATATTATCACTTTCTCTTGCATTTCCTAAGAAATATGAACTCTAGAGGGCAACTAATCAAGTGGCTGGTGCCCACTTTGTTTTCTATTATAATTCTGTGTGACCTCCAAGTACTGTTATGATAGAGTTGTTCTTCAGTTGTGCCTGAACCCTAGGAGGACTTCGTGATTGTCATTTGAAGTAACCGATATGTTCAGCACAAGAGATCTTGTTTCCTGTTGTATGCATGGACACACTTATAGCTGTTTCTTTTGTTTATCTTCCCTTGGTGCATGGTACTGAATTAGCATGTTTTATGACCCAGTTTGGCCACTTATTTTGTGCTTTTAGGGCAAGTACAACAATTATTGTTAGATCCATCTGTAAGTAGAAGTAGTTGTAGGTGAACTTGAAGAGTGTTTTTAGTTTTCAAACTTAACACAATATTCTTAATTATGGCATTTAATTGATAAGTGTTTAATAATTATTTAATGCCCCCTTAAAACACACATACACACACACACATACACGCAAATATACATATGTTCTTCACCTTTCTACTTAAAAAAAAAAATTTGATCAGATAGTCCATGTGAGAAAATCTGATCTAAATGTTACACTTTACTATTAAGAAAAAAAGATTGATATACTTAGGGTTTCATAAGGAATGAACATCAGGGCTCAAGCTAGAATCTAATTCTTCTGAATAACAGCCCAACATTTATTCTACGTTATTAAAATTTTCAGTAGGAGCAGGATAGCAGAGTGGGGAAGCATGAGAGGTTAGCATGGGATGGGTATTTTAGTTCCATGTTCTTGAACAGGTCACATTACTTCCATAGGCTTTAATAGCTCATATTTTAAGTCACAAGAGGCAACAATAATCACAGTAGCTACATAATGTTTCTTTTTGCAGTTCAATGAGATGAACCATGTAAAACTCTTAGCACAGCATGTGGCACAAAGTAGATATGCAATTAATGTGAATCGTCACTAGTGGTGTTGCCCTAATGTTCAGTAGATATTTGGTATTACAGTAATACATAATCACTAATATTATGGTCTCTTACATAATGCCATGTTCTCTTTCTCCACAACTAATACTTTACAGATGTATTAGTCTATGAATTTAAATGAGATAGCTCTTAATTTATGACGTTCTTTCTGCATCATTCTTTAATAGCAAAACATTTTGTAAAAGAACATTTTGTAAAAAAAAAACAACAGATTTTCAAATGTATAAGATTATTTAGATAAAAATCTGCTATTATAAGATCTTTACCTGGAATAATTAACAGGAAAAAATGTAAATTGATTTTTTGACAATCTTTTAAAGATAGTCATCCTAAAATGATTGACTTTTAAATGCCTACTATTTGACAGGAACTCTTCATGGACAGTTATTCTTCGAGTGAACCAGACAAAGGTCTTGCAATGATGCAATTATAATGTAATATAATATAGATAATAGACAAATAAGCACATAACTATATAAGACAAGATGGTAAGGATAATAAAGCAACAGAAAGAGAATACAGCTGCTGTTTTATTTATAGTATTCAGACAGACCCAACAGTTTAGGGAGACCTGTAAAGTATGAATGAAGTAAGTCATTTAGAAATCTGGAAGAAAGTTTCTGTCAGAGCAAGAGACAACGCAAGGTCCGAAGATATGTGTGAGAATTAGCAAACCCATGTAACCAAAAAGGAGGTCTTTATTCTCAAAGATTATTGAGGAAGGGGGACAAATACAGGAAAAGAGTTTGGAAAGATTGTACAAGGCTGTTTAGGGCCATGAGAAAGATACTGGATTTTATTTCTATGTGTATTCAGATGATAGTAGAGGTTTTTGAGCAGAGCTATAATTATAATTAGAATTCTACCACGCCAAATAATTATAGGAACTCTCTTTTTCCCAATAATTTACTTGACTAAAATTTCATGACTTTAAATTTGAGTTTTACATATAGTATTTTATTGCCACATCTCTATTTCCTGTACACTCAAAGGGAACTCCCTAAAATAAATATGTATTTATTAAAATGATATATGTACATATAGGTATATAATTATATTCATACGAATCTTTTGTTTTGTGTGAAAACCCAAGTGAAATTCTGAAATAGAAATTACACAAATTAAATTTTTACATTATTTGGATCTTAGAGCTAATTGCACCAGAATTTCCAGACTTACTTCTTTAAAATCAGATTGCTGAACTCAAATTCAGTTGAATAAAACTGTCAGAATGGTCAATAAATCAAAATGTTGAGCAATCTCTCGGGTAATTCTTAATGCCTGTGAAAATTTAGAGACCACTGGCATAAATCATTTGTAAGTGCTTTACTTAACTTTTTCACTGCTGTGACTGAAAGACTGACAATAAAAATTAGAGAAAGAAAAGCTTTCTGAGGGGACTCCACCATAGATGGCCAACTCCATTCCTGGGGGCTCAAAGTGAGGCTGAGTATTATGGCAGAGGGAAGCAGCTTCAGACATAGCCACTGTGAAGCAGAGAGAAAGAGAGACTTCACTCACCAGATACAAAATATGTACCCCAAAGGCATGCCCCCAATGATCCCGCTCCTCCAGCCACACTCTACCTACCTTCAGTTACCAACCAGTTAATCCCTATGGGTTAAGGTTCTCATAACCCAATCATTTCAACTCTAAGCCTTCTTGCGTTGTCTCACACATGAGCATTTGGGGGACACCTCACATCCAAACCATAACAGTGAGAAAGATAAGATATAAAAAAGAATGTGATCCTCAGATGCTTTCCATTTACTCTTCTTCCTATTTTGGGCTCCACACTTTGAGAAATAATGTCTTAATGGGTTGACTTCAAAATTAAGGAAGCAGAATAGGGAGTTGATGGAGCAGTAGAAACCAAAAAGAAAAAGAAAAGCCAAGGACCTGAGGAAGCTGGATGTAAGACCTGAAGCTTGCCTTAAATACCTGAAAGGCTAACACCAAGGAGTAACAGATTGAGTGGCATGCTCTGTGTTGTTCTGAGGATACAATCAACAGAATGAAAATTATAGGGAAATAAATCTGGACACAAACAAAGGAGACTTTGTAATTACGGGAGTTGATGTGCCTTGTGATGAAGGTCAACTGCTCTAGGGTCACTAATGCAGTGGATAGACCTCCCTGAAAAGAGGCAGAGGGAGTCACTCTGGAGAAGGTTCAGAGTACATAAACCATCATCCCTGAGTACGTGCTAAGGTGGCTATTGACACTTTTCTCTTCCAGGCAAAGAGAAGTAGAGGAAAAAGATAAGAATTCTGGCTCCAGAGCAAATGGGACTGGATCAGAGTCAGGAAAGGTAAGCCATTAACTAGGTTTTGACAGAACTTTCTCTAAGTCCTCATAGACATGGAAAGTGGTTGTGGATTTGGTCAACCAAGATCTTGTCCTTTGAAGGTCAGAAACCAATGTCAAAACAAGAACATCATTGGCAATTTGTTCGACGTAGAAATTTAATGCCAAATGGAAATCTTCCAGTCTAATGATTTATTAATCATTATAATTAATAAATCATAGTTTATGAAATTCTCTCAGCAGCCTGTAAAACTTTTAAACTTTATTTTAGACAAAATGAGGTTCAACAAGTATAGCTCTTTAAAAATTGCTATTATAACAAATCACTACAAACAGTAACATACAACAACATAACTTTATTATCTTAAATTTCTGGAATTCATAAATTCTAAATGGTCTCACTAAAACCAAGGTGTCAATAAAGTTGTGTTCCTTTGTGGACGTTTCAGAGGAAGGTCTGATTCTTTGCCTTTAACTTTTGGAGACATCATACTTGTCTTCAAAGTAAGCCAGGGCCTATCAAGTTTTTCTTGTGCTCTATCATTGTGACACTGACTTTCCTGCTTTCCTCTTTCATGGATAAGAACATTTGCAATTACATTGGATCCTGTCTGTTAACCCCAGATAACCTCCCCATTTCAAATGCAGCTAATTGCCAGACCTAATTCCATATTCAACATTGTCACCCCTTGTAAAATATGTTGTAAAGCAACATATTTGCAGAATCTAGAAATTAGGACACAGACATTTTATGGGCCATTATTGTGCTGACCAAATCAAGGTTCAGCGGCCGCCTTGCTCTTGGATGAAATGCAATTTTCAAGTCCAGTCAAATACTGTATGAAAACAGCACTTCTGATATAAAGTTTCCTTTTTTTCAGGATGTATGTGATGAGTTTAGAAGCCAAATGAAAAATGGACAACTCATCTGCACTCGAGAGAGTGACCCAGTCCGAGGTCCTGATGGCAAGACGCATGGCAATAAATGTGCCATGTGTAAGGAGAGGCTGTGAGTACATACCAAAAAAGAGGTTTTGACTGCAAATCGGGAAGGTGCAATTTCTCAACAATGTGAGGAAGTAGAAACTATTTTAGAAAGATATCTTGTCATTGATGAGGTGTTTAGTCACTTTGGTTGAAAAGTTTCTTTCCCTCTTGTCCTTTAGGGAAAGGGAAGCAGCTGAAAAAAAAAAGAAAGACGAAGAAAAGAAAAATACAGAGGAAAAGAGCAAGGCCAAAGAGGTAATGCATGTTAGACACTCTCATACCCACAGTTGACTGCTTTGCTGTTCATGAATTCATCTGAAGAGTGGTTGTGGAAGGCAGACTTTCCCTGTCATTGTGTTAAACAGGAAAGATGAGGCTCCTTCTTACAAAGAAACAGCCTGCTATCCAGAGCCCCAGGAGCAGCTCTGATGCACACGTTTGTAGGGCAAGTGACAGTTGTCAAATTATTGTGATCGTCCATCCAATGAATTTCATTTCTGAAGTTTTAAAACAAACAAATAAATAGGTGCCCCAAATTACAAACAAGAAAGCAAGTATCAAAAATTTAGAATTCGAGAAGATAAATTCTTTAGCTGGCATTTCAGTGCCACCTAGTGTTGATTTTGGCTTTATAAGAAGTGTTCACCCCATAGCACATTACATAGGGCCATCCCTTCTAATCTGTCCAGGGACTCCAAATAGAAAAGCAAAAGAGTAAGATTTTCCTAGGAAGGTTTTCCCAGTAGTGAGGCAACTTTTCATCAGTCCACTATACTGGACTAAACAAAATGAAACATGAGTAGGAATTATAGTTATTCTAAAATATTTTGGCAATATCTATTGTGCATTTCAGTAGATGAAAGGCTTTGAGGATATAATGTATTGTACAACTTCAGATGATCTCTGCTGGATACCCATTTAAAATTTGGGTCAATTTTCATGTTCAACTATGTGTGTGTGTGTGTGTGTGTGTGTAAAATACTGAGATTTCATGTATGTGTCAAAAGACAACTATGATTTATCTATAAATAAAAATTACTATATTTAGAAATCCCTAATATTTATGATGTGGGTTGTTCAAATTTTATAACCGAGAAAAATTCAAGAGACAGTGACTACACGTAAATATCATATAGAAGGGACTAAGCCCTTAAAGCAAGAGTTGCACTACAAGTGGATGGGTGCTAACACGTATGTATGTTTGTGGTACTGTGGGCATCTGGAAAATAAAGTGATTCTAATTACTTCTGAAAATGGTGGTTGTGAGACATTTAATATATTTATTAAGTATTCAATTTCAAATTCCGGGGATCTTTTCTTTCCCTTCCCTTGTCTTCCCTTCCCTTCCCTTTTCTTTCTTCCTTCCTTTCCTTTTCATTCTCCTCCTCCTCTTCCTCCTCCTCCCTCCTCCTCCTCTTCTCCCCCTCCTTTTCCTCTCCTCCTCCTCCTCTTCCTCCTATGCAGCAGATAAAAACAGTCCTGGAAGATAGCATAGGGGATGAGGCTCAGTGGTAGAGGGATTACATGGCATGTGCAGGGCCCTGGGTTTGATCCCTGCACATTAAAACAACAACAATAACAACAACTACAACAAAGGTGGCCTGGAATTGTTTATGAGTATCACAATTTAAAGAAAAAAGGACTATGATCTAGGCTTTTAGCAGTATATTTTAAGATAATGTTTTCATACATCTACTTTGCCTCTTTGAAATTAAAGGAAGTTCAAGAGACTTCTACATATTTCCAAAGCTTTTAAAAGATGCCAGATTCTGTAGACTCAGTTCTATTTTCTACTTTTTGAGGTCATTATTTTTAAACCAACAACAACAAAAAATTAGCTTGAATGTGGTTCAGTGGTAGAGCTCTTGCCTACTATGTGTGAAGTCCTAGGTTCCAAAACTGAAAAAAAAGTCAGCTCTATTTTTTTTTAAACAAATAGACAGGATTTTTATTTTCTACCATGTACAAGCAAAGCAGTAAAAAGAATAGCCTAGTTTTCATCAGGTTCCTAGTCAAAACTCTAACTACTTAATATTGCTGCGTCACATTTTTCTTATCTGAAAATGAGGATAATGAGTATTTAATCTTATGGATTTGTATGACCACTACAGGAAATGTATTAGTGTGCAACAAACACTTGACATGTAGTCCACATTTGATTAAGAAAAGAGTTTTTTTTTTTTTTAATTGTATTGAGGAACAAAGATGAACACTGACATGTTTGTATGTCTTGCCAATAGAGTTTTTCAGTTCATTCCAGGGCTCTTGAATTAGACTTTTTAATGTGTATAATAGTGACTACAATTGCAGAGATTTAGGCACAGATTGGATAAAATGCCCTTAAAATGCATTTCATCTCAGAAATCTCATTTTCTCTTTTTTTTCCCCTCAAGTGTTATGAATTCATATCTAATCAACCAATCATGGTTTCAGGCTTTAAAGATTAGACTATTATAGTAACATCATCTTTCCTCCTCCACCCCTCCTGTTGACAGGATGTGTGTTATGAATTCCGGAGCAAGCAGAGAGATGGAAAGCTTGTCTGCACCAGAGAAATTAACCCTGTTCGAGGCCCAGATGGCAAGATGCACGTCAACAAGTGTGCCATGTGCCTGAGCGTCTTGTACGTGAAGAGGCTTATTTATCGGTGCATGTGTTATATTGTGCCTGTTTGCTAGAAAATAGTTCCTATTACTTTAAAATCTAAGAGCCTTGGCTTCACTCATTAAAGATTAACAGATCTTCAATTTAGCAGAGAACGGTTAGTTTACAAAACACATTGAAAAGAATTTTTTTCCCCCTGATGGTAAGAAGCATAATCATGTGGAGTGTCTGGGTTGGGAAAATACTTATTATCTAGTGAAAAACTCAATGGCCTTCCGAGAGGGAGCTTAGTAAGTAAACAGCTCACTTTGCAGAGCCTCAGTTTCTCCTGTCTGTAAATGAAGTTCAACAAATACCCAACATAGTTGTGGGGATTCCAAGTAAGAACATTTTAAAAAATGTTTCTAAACTTCAAATCACTATCACTATGTAAAGAACAGTCAAAATTGAGAGTTTAGTTATAATATGCCTGGAAAAGTAAAAGTGAAAAAGGCAGCACCTCTCTAGATGAGAGAGTAAATTTATTCTATTAAGGAAAAAATAATGACCTTTTAGGATCCTGTCATTCTGGACACCAGTATCATAAGTGAAACAATGAAACTTGAAAGCACTGATTGCCGCAGCTATGATATGAAAACTCCAACCCCTAGAACAGACTAGGAACTTTTTACATATGAGAAAATAGTGTTAGATTTGCTAATATTTAGAATTGGCAAGATTAGCCAGCCTAGTAGTGCACGCTTATAATCCCAGCAACTTGGGAGGCTTAGGCAGGACGATTGTAAGTTTGAGGCCAACCTGAGCAACTAAGTGAGGCACTAAGCAAATTAATGAGACCCTGTCTCAATATAAAAAATAAAAAGGGTGGGTGACATGGCTCAGTGGTTGAATGCCCTTGGGTTCAATTCCCAGTACAAAAAAAAAAAAAAAAAAAAGAATTGTCAGGATTACTTGCCTAAAGACAATTCATTAACAAGCTTAAAAAAAAAAAAGGAAATAAAATCACCCTATCATTTTTTTTCCTTCTGCAGTGAGCGAGAAGCTAGTGAAAGAAAAATAAATGATGAAGAAAAATCAAGTTCCAAGCCTTCAAATGATGCAAAGGTTGTTTCTTAAAAGATGTCAAAATAAGTCTTTCACTTTTCACTTTCAGAATCTTGCCTTCTTCTCCAGTCTTGGAATAACAAAGATACTAATATTTTACTTTAAAGAAAATTGATTTTGCCAGTATTGTCACTCTGGGTCATAATAAGACTTTGGGGGTCTGATGCTTTTCTTGATTTTATGGATAAGTCTCCTAGAGCATATGCCAATTATTGCTTTAGTCTTTCTGCTTTAGGAGAAATGAGGCTTCCAGTAGTTTGTAGTCATTGATTTTAATAATGCAGGCAAGTTGAACTAATCTCAAGCCTCTGTTTAGCTTCTCTCCTTGATGTCTTTTTTTCTGTTTTCTCCAGATGATTTTCTCAGCATCAACGAATCAATAATGTGCATACACCATGCTGCCTTTTCTATTTGCTTTTCAAGACTGCAAAGAAGAACCTCCATTCAGTCCTTTAACAGTGATAATCACAATTATACAGTTGCATTACTGTGGGATTCTCCCAGAGCTAACAGCACACCTAATGTGGAAATGGGGGAACAATGGATGAAAGGGAAAGGGCAACGAGGAGGGTGTATCAAGTATTGTTTTATGTTTCCCTACATTTCCAGGACCAGTGCAGAGAGGTTCAGAATGAAGCAGAGGATGCGAAATTTAGACAGTCTGAGAATACCTTGGCCTCCATTGCCAGGATCAGAGCAGTGAGTCTGAGTCCAGAGCCAGTGGAGGACTACCTAAAGCCACGTTTGCTTTCTAAAGCCACCCAGCACAAAAAGGAAAAGGTCATGTTCACCTCCCCTCTCTCATCTTCTAGGATGAGTGCAGTGACTTTCAAAAGCACCTGAGGAATGGAGAGCTCATCTGTACCCGAGAGTATGACCCTGTGCATGGTGATGACGGAAAGTTCTACAGAAACAAGTGCCACAAGTGCAGAGCTATCTTGTGAGTAAGAAGATTCTGCTCTGGCTTCAGAAGCAGGGAAGCTGCCATTTTAGAAATAGTTCATTCAATAAATACTTGTGTTCATGAAGCCACAGAGTCCTTAAAATAAGTCTTTAGAATCATGGCCCTTAAGTTGAAAACACCTGGCATGGTAGAAAGAGTGACTGGGTGACAGGAAATGCAGGTGTAAGTGCTTACCACGACGATACTTGCTGTGCTGCTTACATATTTTTCCCCTGCTTTCAACATCATAGTTAAAAGGAATCATTCCAAATCTTTGTTCTACAACTCTATCAGACTCAGCAGAGAAGTCTTTTTTTTTAAATGCGAACTTTTATACTTCAAAATATATTAAATCAAAATTTCTAGAGCTGAAGAATGTGTGTTTTAGAAAGGGCTTCAAAATTGTTTTAAAGATCAACCAAACTTTGAGACAAGTTGATGATGGTGATAATAGTCATGAAGAACACTGCTAAGATAACCATACTAATATTTGTTTAACTTTCAGTGGTCACAGTGTACATTCTTTGAAGTAGGACTACCAACACTGCACTCTCTATATTCTAGGAAATTGAAACTCAAAGACTCTAATCCACTTGTCTAAGGTCACACATCTATGAAGTGATAAGAGCTCTATACCAGCTCCCTGTTGCATACTTTTCTAGATGTTTTTCCTGGTTGCTCTCTGTTTTAATGTTCTGGGGTTCTATCATACTTTACCAAGATTGCCCAACTTCCCACTGGAGATTCCATTCATGTTCCCCTTGTGAGTGTTACATTAAATTATTATTTTTATTATGTTTCCTTGCTCAGTCAAAAAGAAGCTTTGGAAAGGACAAAACTTCGAAAAAAGTCATTGCACATTAGAGCTTCTGAACAGGAAAACAATAGCCCAGATTCACCCATTTCTTCTCTGGTAAGAATGACTATTTTGAAAACCTATTCATGAATTTAATTCACTTGCATTT
This sequence comes from Geosciurus inauris, assembly GCA_004024805.1. NCBI lineage: Eukaryota > Metazoa > Chordata > Mammalia > Rodentia > Sciuridae > Geosciurus > Geosciurus inauris. The sequence continues at coordinate 25,060 of PVHX01011824.1, forward strand.
TCAGGACAACTGTCCCTTTTGCATAATTCCCATTTGCTAGGGTCTGGGGAGGCTGATTGGGTGCATCCCTGAGAGCTTTACTTAGAGGACTAGATGCAGTTTGTGCTTGGCGACATCTCTGGGATTGCTCATCAGTGCATCTTTCTGCTCTTTGAGATTATTAGCCCTGATTGCATTGGGAACCTTCTGAAATTTTAAGAAGTGGATGTGACTAATCCAATGTGTGGTTAAATATGTAGTCAAATGCCTTAATTTTCTTTTTTCTTTTTTCTTTTTTTTTTTGGCACTAGGGATTGAACTCAGGGATACTCGACCACTGAGCCACATCCCCAGCCCTATTTTGTTTTATGTAGAGACAGGGTCTCACTGAGTTGCTTAGCGCCTCACCGTTGCTGAGGCTGGCTTTGAACTCATGATTCTCGTATCTCAACCTGCCAAAGTGCAGGGATTACAGGCCTGAGCCATCGTGTCTGGCTAGATGCCTTGATTTTCTAATGTTTGCAGATCAGAAGATCCATCACTCAGCTTCCACTCATTTGCCTCCTCCAGCCCAATCCCTTCCTAATAGCCAAAAATACACAGCTAAGTGAGTGGAAGCTGGGTGATGAGCCATTCTGGAAATACATTACAGGGAGGCAAGGGCAGAAGCCAGACAGCCCATGAGCCATTGCAGTAGTTCATGAAAAAGGTAATGCTGGCTTTTACCACCACAGAGGGTAAAACTCATGAGGGGTAGTTGGGATACTGGAGCACTTGGAAAGTGGAGCCAAGACAATTTGTTCACCGTCAGTGTACTGTGTGAGAAGAAAAGAAACATCCTGTCTTTGTTGCCTCTGTCTTCTGCTTCTTTGTGGGGCTTTATCCTAATACTGAACATTGCAACAACAGTAACCTGAAAATATAATGGACTTAACTAGTTCAGTCCTAATTTGCCAAGATTCATTGAAGTTCCTGCCTAAATATTCCCTGAATATTTATATCAATATGAATCTCAGCACAGACTAAAGCAGTTTATTTAGATATTTGAATTATTTATCAAAACAAAAGAACAAGCAATTATTGCCCAAATCCTCTGAAGTAAGTATCTACTGATATATTACTACTGCATTTTTATTTCTTCTTTGTGTTTGTTTCAGAGTATAGTTTCCAATGAATTTATTAATTTCCTCTAAGTTGTCAATTTCATTGATATATAGTTATTCACAACATTTCCACATTATCCTTTTTATATCTATAGTTAATATATCTTTATTTTTAATAATGATGATGTGTATTTTTCTGCCTTTTTAATTAATATCAAAAATAGATTATCACTCTGTTAATCTTTTCTAGAAGCTAACTTTTTGTTTTGTTCTCTTTATCAGTTCCTCCCTCCGCTTTTTTTTTCTGGTTTCTTTGGACTTAATTCACTCATCATCTGCTGGCTTCTTGAGATGGTAGTTTGCATCATTGATTTTAGAAATTTCTTCTTTTCCAATTTTTATAAAATTATACCTTTCTGTCAAATCACTACTTAAATTGCTGAGATTTGATAGTTTATATTTGCAATGTCTTTTATTCTAAACATTTCTAAATTGTATCATGATTATTTTGAGTCATTAGTGATTTAAGACTCATTCTTTTATTTCAATGTACCAATTTCCTCATGTTTAAAGTATATTTCCTATAAAAGTAGGATCTTTATCTTCTTCCACATTGACATTTCTATCTTTAACTAGAGTATTAATTTATTAATATTTACTATAATTACCACTGAACTCAAGCCTTCTGTTATCCTATTTGTTTTCAAATCCATTCTCTCTTTCTCTACTTTCATAAGTTTTTCTTTTGCTCTCACTTGTTTTGCTTTTTTTCCCCGAGTAATCAAGTTATTTGTGTTGCTTTGTCTATTATATTAATTATTGTTCAATTTATACTTTCAAAAGATTGTAAAAACATGTTTCTTCTATGTTGAAAATATATTTATTACCATGGAAAATATGCTGACAATTAACATTTACTGAGCTTTTAGTATGTATATGATAGACTCTGTATTAAGCATGCATTTAAATATATTATTTGATTTAATTCCCAAAAACAATAATGGAAGAACTAATATTATTGTTTTTCAGGTGAGAAAATTAGGGCTCAAAAAATCTAGAAAATTGCTTCTCTACTTAGTGGCAGAGCTAGGACTCGAAACCCAAGCAATTAACTAGTATTTAGCTATGAGTCTTTCCTTTTTAGGTTTTATATGACCAGTACCTTCCTTTAAAAAGTTATGTTTTATCTAGTGTAATTAACATCCTAGTTTTCTTCCTATAGATATACACAACTTATTATGCCTGGTACTTCATAGGATTTCTGCTCTTACTGTTTTGTTCTCCTTGGTTTCTTCATTTAGAAATTTACCTTCTATAGTTAAAAGAAGCCAGATCCAGTAGGTTAAGTCCGTCTAATATGGTGTGAAATAAATATGTAGTTGTTTAACCTTGATCACTGTTCTGTTCCTAATCATTTACACAGATGTAATTAAGGAAACCAGGAGGTGCTCCCAAACCCATCCCTTTTTTTTTTTAATATTTTTTTTAGTTGTTGATGAACACAATGTCTTTATTTTATTGCTTTGTATGTGGTGCTGAGGATCGAACCCAGGACCTCACGAATGCTAGGCAAGCGCTCTACCGCTGAGCTATAATCCCAGCCCAAACCCATCCCTTTCTTTGAATGCTGTTAAGCAAATCTGCTTTATGCTTTGCTTGTTCAGGATTCCGAGATGTGCAAACACTACCGACTGGTGCCGAGGATGGGTTTTCTTTGCCCACAGGATTCACAGCCTGTCTGTGGTGATGATGGCCAAACTTATAGCCATCCTTGCATGCTCTGTCACGAAAACCTGTAAGTATGCAGGATACACCTCAAAACTTCCAGTATAGAAGAGCCCAACTATAGTGTTGGCCTACACTAATAGGTCAACTGATATATCATGCTGGGGTATATTTTAGTCATTTATAAATCATAGCAATTAAAAATTCAAAATTTCACATTTTTCTTATGTGTACAATAGAAAGGATTCACTGTTATTTTTTTAGTAAAACTGCCTACCAGGCTATGGACCTTGTCTGCAGTATTCAAAGAAGGCCAGAGTTGTACTTGGACTGAACCAAGTGGCGTAGGATGGAAATACCAAAGTCTGTTACCATAGTTTCATTGAAAACTGGTCAACTGGAGCAAAGCTAAAACCAATAATGAAAGCAATAAAATAGAGACCCCTTGTATTCAAACTAAAATAAAAAATACCTACCAGGTTTATGTTATATACTCTATTGAGTAGAAGAGAAAACAAACAGGAGTTTGGTTACAGCTATTACAGAGCTTCTCTATAAGCCCAGGTATACTCATGGGAGCATGAACATCATTCATTTTGCATGTGGCTAAGGAAATCAGAGAATCACTGCTGTACAGAGTTAGCTTTGCCTATGATGTCCAAACAGTCCTATAACTACAAGACAGCCACTGACCTCCCATCTTTTGTTAGCCTTCTTCTTGAAGGAAGTGGTGCCATGCAAAAGAAAATGCAGAACATGCCAGGTGTCATGGTGTTTGCCTGTAATCCCAGCAGCTCAGGAGGCTGAAGCAGGAGGATCTCAAGTTCAAGGCCAGCCTCAGCAAATTAGCAAGGTCCTAAGTGAGACTTTGTCTCAAAATTAAAATGAATGAATGAATGAATGAACAAATAAATAAATAAAAAGAAAACAAACAAACAAATAAATAAAAGGGCTGGAGATGTGGTTAAGTACCCCTGAGTTCAATCCCCAGAACCAAAACAAAAAACCTAAAACCAAAAAACAAAGCAGAACAAATGGCATACTGATATGTACTCTAATTTATTACTGTCCATCTGTCTAAATTGCCTCATCATTTCTTTTATTTCTTCATTGATAAAGTGGAGACAGTTCTCTGAGCAGCTAACTTTCTAGGTTATTGAGAGTAACTATCAGATGTGAAAATATTTTTTATTTTAGTTTGAATACAAGGTGTCTCTATTTGATTGCTTTCATTATTGGCTTTAGCTTTGCTCTAATTGACCAGTTTTCAATGAAACTATGGTGACAGACTTTGGTTTTTCCATCTTATGCCACTTGGTTAGTCCAAGTACAACTCTGGTCTTCTTTGAATACTGCAGACTCCCTTCCAGAATGTGAGGAAGGGACTCATTGATATCGTAATGTTTCAATCCTAGAAAATATTTTAATTTGCATTATTTTCTTTCAAATGAAATAACTCATAAAAAGAAAAGTCACTCCTCAGGTCATATACTTAAAAACAAATTATGAATATTAAGTGCTTATGTGTTCTTGGAACTATATATAAGGTATGGTAGATAGGGTACTTTCACATTCAGTCAGTGAGTCCCTGTAACCTGCTATGGAGTAGTATTGTCATCCTTATACAGAGAGGTTCAGAGAATTCAGGTAATTTATTAAAAGTCACAAAGCTAGGACATACCACAGACAGCATCTTAGCCTTATTGATTTGGGTCTAAATAGTTTTTAAAATTATTTATTCACCATACTACTGCTGTATCCAAAGAAGTAGCTCAATAAAGTTGTGGAAGCAAGGATTCCTTTGTTAATATAAAAAAGTTACTGCTTTTAAGAGTAGAAAAATAATGACGTGACATGAAAAATTTATATGCATAACATTTATGGGCTTATGAGTGACTTACAGAATTTGAAGTAATTAAAGCTTTGTATAAGGAGTGAATATAATTGTCTAGGAATTCAGTTGCTGTATATACTGTATATCCAGTTCAGAAATCCTTCAATTCTCTTTTATTACAAGTGTCAGGACTTAAATCATCAAACTTTGCATGAACTGTATAGGCCCATAAAAACTGATTCTCTATTCAAGGGAAATTTAGAGTCAGAAACTTACATGATGAAAATATTAATAAAGCATGCCTCAGGATATATTGTTTGGCCAAAGAAGCTGGGAATATATATTACAGAGAAGAAAAGACTCAGGTGATCTCAAGCAAGAGGGGCCAATTTTTGTTTCAGTGGTGTTAGAGAAGTTGTAGGGGAGAAATTTCAATATAAACAACATCCAAAGGCAGACTGTACTTCCTTGATAGACAATCAGTTTCCAGCACCAGAAGCAAACAAGTCCATGTTTGATTCATAATATTTCTTGAGTTAAAGGCATTAAAATTCCTGCTGTTTAAGATTTTTTCAAATGATGAGGTATAGATGGTTTGATTGTGTCCCGTTATATTTTTTGTGCCCCAAATCATATGACATAAATTTAATATAGTCAGCCTTCTCTCTGCAATCTGATGTTCCCATCTACAAAACAATGACATTGAGAGTAGATGATGCCCAACATTCCAAAATTCTATGAGTGTTAGTGGATGCAATGTGACAGGATAGGTTCAGGGCTAGAGGATAAATCTGGAGCAAAAGAGATTGAACCTGAATGATGAACCCTGGAGAGTGGTAGTGTTTTGACCCCGGACCCTCCTCCTTACTTCAGTTTTTGATGTTCAGTTTTACCCACATTAGTCCTTATTTATTTGTCACAGTAACATTCTTGAATCTTCCTCTGTTCTGTTTCAGGATACGTCAAACTAATATACACATACGTAGTAAAGGCAATTGTGAGGAAAGCGGCAGCCCAAAACCACCTGTGGAAACACATGCGTCTGTGAGTACCCACGCCTTCCTGCTCAGGCTGTTAGAAGCCATTGGTCTGCTTGTGTCCTCTGGCTCTGGGTGATGGAAATTTATCAGGCCTTAGAAGTGACACTAGGTCAGGTAACCCCAGAATTGGTCACATTTTTACAGTGAAGATTTTATAATTACTAAAACATGTGGAGGTAACAATAGCAGTTTACATTTTAGACTCATTACTTGACTCATTAATAGATTTTTATAAGCAATATCTGCAATGTAACATTACATTTTGCAGGGTAGTTTTTATTCTCTGTAATCCACAATAAAAGATGAAGCAAGGGTGATGGAATATGATGGTCATAATAACCCTAAGTTTATGTATGACTACATATATGTTGTGATTCTATACAACTTACAACTAGAGAATTGATATGTTATCCTCTATCTATGTACAATGAATCAATTTACACTGTTAACATGCAAGCCTAAATAAAACAAACAAAAAACCAAAACAAAACAAAACAAAAAGATGAAGCAAAGACCAGAGGTAAAGTCAGAGCTGGATTGCAAGCATTTCTATGTAATACTCATATCATTGCATATTACACTGCATTTAATTTCTCCAAACCTTCAAAGTTGACTTATTTCATTTAAATCCCGACAAAGATATTTTAACACACATGATTTATCTTTGATAGTCAGCCAAAGGTAACTTTATTTGAGAAATTTCTTCCCCAAGTAAAATGATTTGTAACTTGGAAAAATAAATTTTCAAATAAGAGAAAATATTTTGTTAGAAGATAAATATGGGCTCAATTGACAAATTTTAATGTTTTTCATGCATGAGACCTTTGGTGAGTCTCATAAATACTTTAAGCCAAAGATCTCAATGAACTATTGAAAATAATCACTAAGCACTGACTTTAAAACATTGATACAGTGTTTTAAAAAAACTAATAGCAACTTTTATTATTATAATCACCGTCATTATTATAAATAAGACCAAAGTATGAATTTAGAGAGAGTCCCAAGTATTAATTTAGAGAAAGACCCTGGCACAGTGCTTATTTAATGTAAATAAATAAATTCTCTTAAGTAATTAAATTTTAATATTATACTTAATATTTGCATCAAACAAAATAAAAATATCTTAACATACTGTATTTAACTTTATTATTTTCAATGGGCTTTACTTCATGCCACTGCCACAAAAAGCTTTAGAAATAATGGAATTGAAAATATTCTGCTAGATTTGAAAGCAATATGGCCCTACTGCCTTGATGTGAGAAATTGGGAATACGAGGGGTATTCTCTAGGGATTTCTGGTCTCATGATAGCAGTGGGAAGGCAGAATAGAGTAGACTGAGAACCAGGACCCCTCTATTTCTTTCTCAGGTAACTTGACAGGCAATTACCTATGTTGGATCTTTAGACATACATGAAAGAGAATGCGTAAACTTTTGCCCTAGTTCCTATGTTATTTGCTAATTTATTCCATACACAAATTCTTGATGGTTTACATCCTATTTTATTGACATAATACACTGTTCTCTTTCCTCACAAACATACCTCCTTGCATATATCTCAGAATAAAGAAGTAGTGATAGGGCTGAGGTTGTGGCTCAGTGGTAGAGTGCTTGCCTCGCATGCGTGGGCCCCTGGGTTCGATCCTCAGCACCACATACAAAGCAATAAAATAAAGACATTGTGTCCATCAACAACTAAAAAAATATTTAAAAAAAAAAAAAAAGAAGTAGTGATAATCTTTATTCCAGCCAGATAGACCACACCTCCCTGTAACAGGCATCCTGTGAAGGTGTCGTGACAAACACTACTTCAGGAGGAACTTGCCTTAAGGTTACACTGATCAGATCTATTTCTTCAAATAATGAAGAATCTTGCCAGAGATTTGGATAGGAGTTGTTTCCTCTCATTTCTGGGTATTTCCTTTCCACTAGAGTTCCACAGCAGGCATTATTAATGATAGGAACTTTTTTATGGTGTTATTTGGTGAAACAAATTGTTATACTAGAAGATGTCCTGGACATTGGTGCAGTTTCATTTCCCTCTCTGTGATTTATTGTGATCTTGGGTACAGCTGGTACAGATGTGCATGGCCCAGCATTGCACGGATGCTTATTGCGGTGGTATATCCTGGGTTAGATATAGGTTAGAACCTATTGCCTGAGTTTTATTGCGGGGTGGAAGATCCTTCAAGAGAGTCTGGCATCCCAAGAACAGAATGATACAAGGAAGTGATAACTTTCTCAAAAAGTAGGTTGAGAGGGCTGGAATTGTAGCTCAGCGGTAGAGCGCTTCCCTTGCATGCATGAGGCCCTGGGTTCGATCCTCAGCACCACATACAAAACAATAAAATAAAGACATTGTGTCCATCAACAACTAAAAAAATATTTAAAAAAAAAAAAGTAGGTTGAGGATCCTGAAACCCATACATTTGATTACTAAGTAGTACTTTCTATTACACAATAACTACTAAGATTTATGCAGCTCTTTAGAGTTGTATGTACATTTTCCTTGTGCATTTTCATACTGGTCTTGTGATTAAAGCAGGAATTATCACCTTCCCTGCCTTATAGAAAACTAGCATGGGAGAAATTCTATCACTTATCCCAGTTTCTCAGTGCAAATCTTGAGTCCAATGTATGTCTTCTGATTTCATAATTTGTTCTTTGCCATGATGCCTTAGTCATTAGGAGAGTCTGAAATACTGTGGCTCTAGAGAAGACATTATTTCAGGTTTGCTATATCAAGCAATAAGTTCCAATTTCCAGGGGATATAAGGCCATGATAGTCATCAGAGCAGTATTGGACCATGAACCAATGGCACCTGGACCAATAGTTCCCCCATTAAGGAAAAAACAAATATAATTTTGTGAGATGAAAAAATAACTATTCTCAACTTTACGATAGATTGTCAAGGATTTGGCAAGACCATAGCTTGTCCCTTTCAAACCAAAGGAAAGCTTGAACTGATGTAGGCACTGAAACAGATGGCTGAGTTTGGAATGACTCAACTGCTCTTGCCCTGATGGTAGTAGCTGATGATGTACAGTTATTAGGAAAAAAAATTCTCAGGCCTTCACTTTCTTTTAAAAATTTTTAAATTTTGATTAATGTTTTAAATATTGACTTCAACAGCATTTGAAAACGTAGGTGAGCCAAGAAAGAAGTGCAGCTGATTATATCCTGAAGACTTAAAACAAACTGTAGTAGAAAAGCATTAATATCACAGGAATTGGATTCATCATGACCTAATCTGAGAATTTAGTAAGCCACTAAGATCTGAAGCCTAGTTTCCTCATCTATGAAAAGGTAGGTGTCTGTTAATGACACCTACCTTTTTTATTACCATGAAGGTCACATGTAATCAAGAGCAGAGTTAAGCCATATTCATTTCTGTGTCTACCTCAACAATTATAATAGGATTTCGTGAGCTTCATCTTTTGTTACTGAATGAAAATCAGTCAATCTCAACAGGTACTCAAACAATACTCACAGAAAAACATTGGATAAATGTGAAAGTAACTTTAAATTGTTAATTTGTAGCAGAGTACATGAATCTTTGATTAAAGTACAGCTGATTGCACAGCCTAGTTCTCTGCAGTGTCCCTAAGTTCTATTACCTGACCTTCCCATCTTCTCTTCTAGAACAAATGATTCAAAGATTGGTGGATGCATCAAGGGAAAAAATATGCCATAATTCTGAACGTCCTACCTTCGTCATCTGTATATACAAAGAATGCTTCGGAGTTCTTCTATTTACTATAGAAAACAATACAGAGCTGTTGGGATTGGACTCACTGATTTTCAGTCTTTTCCATCTCTTTCCTCCTAGGCACTGTGGTCTTAGAGCACACAGAAATCTCCATCCAGTCTATTCTCTGAAAATGCCCTGATCACAATGTTGTCTGTCCAACTGCCTGTTTAATAAAAGTAGACTCAGCAGAACACCCTTTTTGGGATTTCTTTGTCACTTCCTAGATAAAAGGAACCTTTTTTTTACAGAGGCTGGATAAACTCTACCTTTTTGTCTTGCTAATAAATTCATTGGTGGACAGAATACTCATTTTCTTTATGTTCAAGTTGCTGTCATAGTTGGGAAGGAGTACCTAGGTAGGAGAGAAGGCCGTGTGGACCTCTAGGCATCCAGCAGTGTATAAAGCTACCTTTTACAATACCAGTCCTCCTATCTAGCTCATGTATTTTCATGAATAGCATAACTGTCTTTCAATTATGTAAGCCCATTCAATGATCAGACTAGTAATTTCTCATACCCAGCCATGTTACCTCTTGGTAATTCTATACATGGGTGCTTTGTAGCCATTATCTGGGAAAGACTAAGGAAATGATTACCAATATGTGCAAGTTTCCAGAGTAGCACTCTCCAATAAAATAGTACAAGCCACATCCATGCTTTTAAATTGGCTAGTAGCTACAGAAGAAATGGGTAAATTTAATTTTAATAATGTATTTTATATAGTTCCACACATCAAAGCTCTTACTGTAACTAACATAAACTATTTACTGACTACATATGGATAAGATCACTATATTATATAATGCTATAGTACTGGGAGCTAACAGGCATGGGGAATGAGGAAAGAAGGAATCAAGGGTCAGCTATTGGTGGAATGAAATGACGTGTGGACTCCTGCCTCTGTGCTGAAACTCTCTCAATCTCAGAATCTGGTTAATGGTCTAACTAGGGGCCTGGTTCACCTGAAGATTCTGAGCTGATGCTGAATACATTCCAGAGGAAGAAAACTTGGAGAACCTTTCCTGGCCCAAGGCATTCTCAGCCTCCTAACTGTGCCTGGTGTTACTGATCTATTTGGATTGGAAGAGTTAATTTTATATGTTTTCTTTTGTTTTTTATTAAGGTTAAGTCTACACTAGGCCAATTATAATAGGATTTCGTGAGCTTCATCTTTTGTTACTGAATGAAAATCAGTCAATCTCTATGTTGTTTTTATCAATATTATTATTAAGTAAAAAGAAAGGACTATTAATCATTTTTCTAATATGAGAAATATGGGATTATTTCAGGGAAAAAAATGAGAAAACAATGTTGGAATTGTTTTCTTTGGCAATTCCAGGATTCAGTTTAAAGATTCTATGGTATATGAGGCTGCATCCCTTTCCTGCTCATATCCAGGAAATCTAGACTTTTTATGACTAATAAATCATAATCTAATCTTTTTTAAATCTAATCTTTTTATGACTAAGGAGGTTTTTTTGAGGAGTAGATGTTTTGTCATGTCATTTCAATTATGTTATTGATATAGAAACAAGAAACCCTTGACATTTCTCTTATTCTCTTTATGTAATATGTACAAAACTTATATTCCACCCTCAAGATTAACCAACCCCTGGCAATCATCCTGGGTCCCAGGAAAGGAGTGTGGTTTAGAGACAGAGTGGGGTGGAGGCAGTGGGGTCTGGAACAGAATGAGACACAGGGAGGGCAGAGGCCCAGGACCCAGGGTGATGGGAGCAAGGTGGAGATGAAGAGGTTAGAAATAAGTGGAACAAAGGAAGGTAAAGTTGAAGGTAGAGTGAGGCTCAGGATCAGGATTAAGGTGGTGCATGTGCTGAACACATTATTTCAGATTGAAAAGAGGCCTCAAGTTGATTTCTCTTTGGATATATCAAACTGGAGGTACACAAAAATGCCATCTATGTACAAACAGTCACAACAAAAATTGGCTGTGTTAAATGTCAATGAAACTACTCTTGGAGTTACTTCTTGAATTATATCCTGATCAGGAGGAAAATGAAAAGCAGACCCATCTCCCTAAAGCTTCACAAACCAGACCTAAAAATTCTAAATTCTAGAAGATGATAAAAGATCCAGAGATGGAACCAAACAAAGCAAAATTTTCTACTCCCTCCTCCTGGCCACTAGAACAGATTTCTGCATTTCTCTGTAATTGAGACTTTAGATTCTGTTTCAGAATATGGATATTTAGAAATCTATCCCTTTCAATCTCTTTATTTTCTCATATGATGAACTCTCCTGGAGTCTTCCTGTCTCTCTCAACGCATAACTTTGCTTTGAGAAACTTTGCTTTGGAAACACCCAAGGAGAGCACCCATGTAGACTATGGATTGGCAAACTTTCTCTGTAAGGAGCCAGTTAGAAAATATTTTTATTTTTATGGAAGATATATTTTCTGTCACAACTATTCAATGTTTTTTTTTTTAAGAGGAGGAAAACTTTATTTGGTGTGCATAGTTTCAGAGAAGGTGTCAGTCCATAGATTGCCAACTCCATTCCTCTGGGCTTGAGGTGAGGCAGAACATCATGGCAGAGGGCATGATGGAAAAAAGCAGTGCAGGATATGGCAATCAGGAAGCAAAAAGAGCTCCGCTCTCCAAGGACAAAATATAAACCCCCAAAGCATGCTTCTAGTGACTCACCTCCCTACCTGCCTACAGTTACTACCCAGTTAATCCATGCACTGATTAGGTTAAAGTTCTCATAACCCAATCATTTCACTCTAAGCTTTCTTGCATTGTCTTACACATCAGCTTTTGAGGGACACCCTATCTCAACCATAACGAGTAGTTCACAAAGGTTTCTCCATTTGTGAATGGGATTAAAGCTCTTGAGAAGGAGTCATTACCTAACATTCAAATTGCTTGACCATCTGTGTTTCACCATGTGAGAAAAGAATATTCCTCTTCTCCATAGGATGCAGCAGCATATGCTGGTACTGTATACATAAATGCAAATAAATACATTTATGTTATGTAAATAAATCCAACTCTGTTTTAATAAAACTATACAGATTGAACATCATTAATGCAAAAACCTGAAATCCTAAATGCTATAAAATCCCAAAATTTTTGAGCACTGACATGATGCAACAAGTGGAAAATTCCACACTATGAAACTTTGTTTCATGCACAAAATTATTCAAAACATTGCATAAAATTGCCTTTGGCTTATGTATACAAGCTATATATGAAACATAAATGAATTTAGTGTTTAGGCTTAAATCTTATCCCCAAGATACTTCTCTTTCCCTGCCCCCCTCTCTCTATATATATATGCTCGGCTGCATATATACATATATATGCATCGCCAGCCAGATATATGTATATATACATAATCTATAGAGAATATTTGCATATATATGAATATATATGTATATATATGCTTATATATAATTACATAAAAACCTCAAATTTATGTTTGAGAATATTTGCATATATATTATACACATACATATGTATATATACATGTATATGCATGTATATATATGCAAATATTCTTAAATCTAAAAACATTCTAAATCCAAAACTCTCCTGGTCCTAAGCATGTTGGAAAAAGGGTACACAGCTTGTATTTACAGAAGAAAGTGGTGAGTTAGATTTGGTCTGTGGGACTCTAGACAAATTCAGTAATGAACAAACATTTGTCTCTTGTCCTTTGTTTTGGTAAATTGTCTTCTCTTTGTCCATCTCCATTCCCTTAAACACTAAGAACTTTTCTTATTCTAGGGTAGTGACAGTAGGAAATAACAAAAGTTGACATTTGTGAATACTTAACATGTGCTTAGAACTGAGAGAAGCACGGGGCAAGCCTTGCATGTGTTCCCCAATCTGATGTGTTATATTATGGACTGAACTGTCTATATTCCCTCAAAATTTTAGGTTGAAACTGGAACCTCAATGTGACTGTAATTAGATAAAGGGCCATTAGGGAAGTAATTCACTGTTTTAGTCAGCTTTTTTGCTGCGATTTAAGGACCCAACCAGAACAACTGTAAAAGAGGAACAGTTTGTTTGAGAGCTCACAGTTTCAGAGGTCTTAGTCCATAGGAGGCTGGCTCCATTCCTCAGGACTCAAAGTGAGGCAGAACATCATGGCAGAAGAGTGTGGCAGAGGGAAGCAGCTCACATGATGATCAGAAGTAGTGAGACCCCATCACCAGATACAAATAAATACCCCATAGCCACGTCCCCAATGCCCCACCTCCTCCAGTCACACTCCACCCACTTCCAGTTACTCCTCAGTTCACCCCATCAGGGATCAATTCACAGATTAGTCTAAGGCTCTCACAACCTAATCAGTTCTCCTCCAAACTTTCTTGCATTGTCTCACATGAGAGCTTTTGTGGGACACCTCACATCTAAACCATACCATTCAAGCTAAATGAATTTAAAAAGTGAGGTCCTCATCTGACAGCATTACTGTCCTTGTAAGAAAGTGTGAGAAAAACAAGGAATCTCTGTGTGTGCACAGAAGAAAGCTCACGTGAGTATAAAAAACTAGAGTCAGGAAGAGCCCTTGCCAAAATCTGGGTTTGCTGTCTCCCTGGTCTTGGACTTTTAACATCCTGAAGTATAAGAAAGTGAATTCCTGTGGTTTAAGCCACCCAAATTTGGTATTATGTTATTGCATCTCAAGCCAAATAATATGCTATTCTCTGCTATGCTTTGGGATGTTCTTGTTTGACCCTGACCAAGGAAGTTCTCATATCTTATCCAGTTATATTCTCAAATAACATTCTCTGTGGACTTTGCTAGTGATGCATGATACCCTAAACTTCTAGAAAAGAAGCAAAACAGAATGCCTTATTCCCTCCCTGACACCATCCTGGTACACAAATCCATTTTGAGGGATCCCTATTGAAATGAAAAGTGCTATATAAACAATATGTGACTATAAATAGTTTTCAAGCATGAAGAATGAATAGAGAAAGACTCAGTTACAGATGAGTGTCAGGTGTTATGCTTAAAACCTTTAAGTAGCTTCTGCAATTCCCAATATGGACTTCAGACTCTTCCTGATAAGCAAGGCCTCTGTTCACCTCAAGCTTCAACTGTGTTGCCTTCCTTCCCTTCTGCAGTGTAATCATTTTCTTGAACTTTTTCCTATAAGTCATCTCCTACCCATTTGTATGTGTGTGTGTGTGTACATGTGCACATATGTGTGTGTGTAACTGTGGATCCAAACAAACACCTTTCTACACTATTGCTCTCCAGCTGAGCTGCCTTCTCAGCCTGAAGATTTTATTCACCCTGGTCCTTTTTCTTCCTTTATTTCTTTCATCTTTCAAGGTTCACTCCTCCAGACTCTGTACTAATTTTTCTTACCTCTTTACTAGACACAGCTTTTACTCTAGATGCTTTCCATAATCGTTCCCCCTTTGGATATGAATTATTTATTGCATTTTTATGTTCCCATAATACCCCATTCTTACACCCAAATCATCAGCTGTCACTATTTAGTAGTGGCTTATTTATGAGTATCTTTCTCACCACACTGACTTTTCAAGAAAAGAGTTTAATGTTCTTGTCTATGTCTCCAATGCCTCCAATATTAAGTATGGATCAATTTTTCTTTAAAAGTTGTTGGGTACATTCAGACATTTAAGGTAAGGTCTTTAAAAGAGTTGTTTTAGGACAGACGGTTCTGATTCTGGTCAATAACATAAAGCTTACAAGGAGTATTATTTTTCAATGAACTTAACAATTCTGTATTCTCTTCCTGGTATAAATTTGGAATTTCTGGAAACAAGCAAGTTACATGAAATATGTATTTATAGGATAAAATCACCTCTCCGGCTGAGGAAGCCTACAATCATGAAGTGTTTTTCAGAAACATTAGCAGAAGTTGCAGTTAAAGAAGAATGCAAAGAACAAGCAGTGTGAGCCCAGAAAAATATGCAATGTGTCTTTGTAATTAATATTGTTCTTACTTTCAACTAATTAATAGGTTTCGTTAGCTAAATATATGATATGCAGTTGATAAAGATCTTGATCAGGTAAAGATTTTTATTTCCAATTGATAAAATAATGGATTGACAGAGCTAGAAGAAAATTAGAGATGATTTTCCCAAAATCTTTAATACACAAAGATATTGAGACTGATGGGAATGTGATTTTCTGCAAATTCAAATGGGGTGTAAATCAGAAATACAAACACAGGTAAATGGTTTATAAAGTCCTGTCTTCGCACCTCTCCCTCTGGCCTCATGTGACCCACTTCTATGCTTTTTCAAATGATACTGTCTATCTGATTATGTTTTCAGACAAAAAGGAATGTAAATTATATTCAGTAATCCTAAAAAATTGTTCATTAGATAAAGAAATATTCACTTCTGTTCATTTGTGGAATAGTTCAATTCCATACATGCTGAATATGTGGGAGAAGGAAGTACACTCGCAGTGCATAGCAATGGGATTAATGATGAAAAGTGAATCTTTTTTTAATTCATTTATTCTAATTAAGTTTACATGGATGGCAGCAGAATTCATTTTGATTCATTGTACACAAATGGAGCACAACTTTTCACTTCTCTGTTTGTACATAATATGGAGTTACACCATAAGTGCAGTCATATATGAACCTAGGGCTTTGTTGTCCATCATATTCCACCATCTTTCCTGCTCCCATGTCCCATCCCTTCCATTCCCTCCCCTTTGGCCAATGTTTCTCCATTCTTCCCATGTCCCCTTCCACATTATGGATCAGCGTCCACTTATCAGAGAGAACATTCGGCCTGAAAAGTGAATTCTAATGCCTTGACTTACATGAAAGACATCCAGGGTGGCTTTAATAAAATGACAAGTTGCCAGCTATTAAGTTCTCATTTCTGCATCCACTTTGCCCCAAGAATGTTAAGTGACAAAGTTGTCAGAACTGCTGTTGTCAAGGTCTCTAAAATGAACTATTGACACTTTGAGGTAACAAAGGATATTTGCTTAGGTCTTGCATAGATATTGAAGAGTCCAAAAGAAAATCCCATTTCCTTCTCCATCCAGAGGTCATTCCTGTGCACTCAAAAGAGGGGCCAGCAGCTAGATGAGTTGCTGACATAAGATTCACTTCAAACCTGATAGCATAGACATTACTGAAAAACAAAAGGCAAATTTCAAGAGCATGTAGAAGTTGGAACTCTGTGTACATTCATGAGAATGTAATATGAAGCAATCATGGTGAAACTAGAATAGAGGTTCTTCAAAAAATTAAAAATGGGCCAGGCACAGAGGCACACACCTATAATCCCAGCAGCTTGAGAGGCTGAGACAGGAGGATTGCAAATTCAAAGCCAGCCTCAGCAACTTAGTGAGACCCTGTCTCTAAATAAAAAATAAAAAGATCTGTGGATGTGGCTCAGAGATGAAGTACCCCTGGGTTCAATCCCTGGTACCAATAAAATAAAATAAAATAAAAATGAAACTACAGTATGATCCAGCAGTCCCACTTCTAGGTTCAAAAGAAATGAAATCAGGATCTCAAAGAGGTAATTGCACTGTGATGTTCAGTTTATCATTATTAACAATAGTCAGAAAGTGAAAACTACTTAGATGTCTGCACACAGATGAATGGAGAAAGAAAATGTGGTACATATATTCATGTAATTGAATATCACTTATGAAGATGTTGTATGTCACAGCATGGATGCTCCTTGAGGACATTATGCTAAGTGAAATATGCCAAACAATAATGGAAAAACACAGCGTGTTTCCACCTAATATGAAGAATCCATCACAGCCCTAGCTTCATATATGACTGCATATATGATGTGATTCTACATTACGTACAACCAGAGAAATGAAAAGCTGTGCTCCATCTGTGTACAATGAATCAAAATGTATTAGGCTGTCATGTATACCTAAGTAGAATTTTAAAAAAGAATCTAAAATAGTCAAATTCATAGAAATAGAATGTAGGATGGGGGCGAGAGCCATGAAGAGGGGAAAAGAGTTGTTCAATGGGTAGAGACTCTCAGTCATTCAGAATAAAAAAGCTCTAGAGATCCATGGTAAAATGTTGTGCTTATAGTTTATAGTATTATACTGCACCTGGAAGAATTTGTTAAAAGGGCAAATCTCACATTATTTTATATATTTATTTATATATATTGCCATAATTTGAAAAAGAGAGATTTGTACAACCTTGGCAGTATCCTGAGGTTGCAGAAGTCTCCAAAGAGTGTCTAGTGAACTTAGCAGTATTTAGAATTCACTGTGATAAAATGTCAAATCTCAGCTAAGCAGCAGAGTGAATACTCATAGAAACAAGATCTTCTTTCTTCATATGTTCCCTCCATCTCTTCTCCAATTTTCTAGCCCTTCTGAAAATTTTCAACCAAGTACAATAGCAAGTGCTATTCAAGGATGGAGTTTTAGAAGACTCCTTTCTCCATCCAGCTCTCTCCTTGCTCCTCAACCAGCTTCTCCTTGGCCTCAGCTCATTAGGAAGCCATGATGCCCCGAACATAGGGCAACTTTTACTTAAAAGGGTACAATGCCCTGGTC
>PVHX01011824.1:43110-62332 GCA_004024805.1 Geosciurus inauris
TTTGGTACTGGGGATTGAACTCAGGGGCACTCGACCACTAAGCCCCATCCCCAGCCCTATTTTGTGTTTTTGTAGAGACAGGGTCTCACTGAGTTGCTTAGCACCTCGCCATTGCTGAGGCTGGCTTTGAACTCGCGATTCTCCTGTCTCAGCCTCCCTGAGTGCTGGGATTACAAGCGTGAGCCACCGCGCCCGGCTAATGCCCTGGTCTTTGACCTCCTATTATTTATAATAATTGTTATGTACTATTGCTTCATTTGATTAAGCTTCAGAACTGTTTGGTAAAGTGAGATGGGATAGTATTTGCATGTGAGACTCAAGTCTTCCAGGCCAATGGGGCCACAGAAAGTACAAGACAGTGGCTGCTTCCAAAAGTAATGACAACTCAATAAGTTTCAGTTTTCAGTTTTAGAGGATTTAATTTTTGCTTGGTGAGAAATCATTTTCTCATAAATGAAATTTTACTGCTATTTACTTAGGTCTGCACACTGTCACATAAACAGTTCAAAAATGTATTATGAAAAATTTTAATGCATGCAGAAGTAGACAAAATACATTCATAAATATATTCATGTGTCCATCATCAAGTTTCTACAATTAAGAACCCATGGCCCAGGACCTTAGAAATAATGCAATATGTTTGTCAAATGAGAATAAATCACTTTAGGACAATTTGTCATTGATGCTAACTTATGGCAATGTGTGGAAGTAAAAGTTTTGGTACCAGAAGAAAACAAAATAGCTGCAAGATCAGATATGGCAAAAGATTTTATCATATGCAAAGAAAGGATGTTTTGGAAAGAATGTTTTGGACAAGTGGAAACACAGAAACTAAAAGTCAGAGAGGTTGGTGTTGCCGTGTTCCTTCAAGCATTGCACTGAGACAAGGGTACTCTCTGACGGTGCTGCAATCTTCCGTACACCCTAGTGATCTGCAGACCTCTTGTAAATACATATGCATCAACTATTCCTTTGTAGGGACACAGAATCTAGGATGGTGTCTGGTTTTAATGAGACAGAAGAAGTCGATGCCCCAGAAGCAAGGAGAAGAAAGGCTAATGCTCAGTCTGGGTGATTGCTCTTTATCACACACTGTTCTCCCTCCATGGATATTAGTTTTCTTTGAGGCAAGCAACAACCAAGCAAGTAGACATGGGGACTGCTATGGGATGAGAAATAGAGAACTAGATTCAATACAGCATTGCTGTCAATAGTAGCAAAAAGGAAACAAAACAAATGATAAGAGACAAATTCATTATTTCCCTTTATCCTTCAATTTGAAGCCTGGGAAGAACAAGGATTCTTAGTTAGGTCTTCATTAAAATGGTCATTTCCAAGCATTAAAAGTAAATGACAGAGTAGTCTATGTAAAGGTATTTATTTGTTTTGTTTTATTTTGGCATACCTGGAAGGACTCCTCTGAAAACTTGAAATTAAATAAACTTTTCTTCTTCTTAAGAGAGATGGGCAACTTTCAGGAGAGAATTTTTGTCTTCTTCAGGAAGAAGTTAGTCTAGGGGTGAAAAATAAACTTACTTTCTCCTTAGAAGAGTATACAGATTTCATATAGAAAATTTTTGTTCTTCTAGGGACTTCAAAGTTTTGGTCAAGGGACTTTAAAACTGTGATCCACTATGTTCTTTCAAAAAGGTGTTTTACCTCATCACTTTGATACACACACACACACACACACACACATACACACATAGTGCAATTGCAACTCCTATTCTATAGTCTATTTCATTTTATTGAGGTTTCTTTTAAAGAGTTGTGGAATAAACTTTATAACCAGTGAAGAATTGCAATCTGCAGGTTGTAAACAAATTTTTTTGCTCTACCGTTTTAAAGGTTAAGCTTCCTTGTGGAAATTGGATGTATGTATGTGTGCTTATCACCCATTTGCATCAGGTACAAAGGGAGGAAAGGTGGGGTTCTCTAATCAGATGCATGCTGATGAGGATACAGCAAAGGAGTATGCACCCAGTGTTAGTTGTGGATCCTTACCAAGAGTTAGATGCCAGTGCCAGAGCACTGCACTTAGACGTCTTATTGTTATTATGGACAAAATTTGTGGTCTTAAAGAGAAGTAGAGAGAAGCAAGGAAGTCTTTGAAATGGTACATTAACCTGAAGAAAGAAGAAGAAGGTGAGGCCTGGGTGAGCTTACTATAAGGGCCTCCCTTTAAGGACTTCTTAGTTACTTACTGGTGGCTAATCTGGGTCATTTAGCTTTCTATGATATTTAAATGTTAGCTCAATTAAGAACATTTTATAGAACATGTGATTACCATGTAGTGCAGATGGGAAAATTCTGTGGTTCAGAGCAAAGAAATTATTTTCCAAGTTCACAAAATCTTATGGCCAGATCTTCTGTTTCTGCATCCGGAATCTGCATTCCACAGTGGAGTATCTCTTCCTGTCTGCACTGGGAAACAAATGAATCACTCAGGAATAGGACAGGATGTTTTCAAAATATTCCACATTAGATTATAGGTATAGAGCCTGCAAATTAAGGAAAACTATCTCTTTCATATTTTAGGTGCCCAGGTTTTTTCTCCAAGTATCCAGTAGGTTCATTTATAGGTACTTATTAAAATGAAATAAAAGATACATTAACTGATGTAAGAAATCTGTTGAGGCAGATCCAAAATGGCAGCCTAGACAGACTCTGTGTTGCTAGTCTCTCCAGGACCAGGGATTAAAGTAGTGGAAATACTTTTTCTCTGCGAGTTATTAGAGGACCCCCAACAGCTGCCTCCATGCAGGAATTCCATTCATGAGCCTGCGTGGGTCCTCAGGCCCTAGTGTTTGCACAGGACCCCGGTTGCTCGCCCACATAGGACCCTGGCCCATTGCCCATGCAGGATCTGCTCCAGTGCCGACACACTGCACAGGACCTCAGATTGCCCACCCACACAAGACGCTTAGCAGTAGCTGCTATGCAGGACCCCTGGCTGCTGCTCCTGAGTGGATCTCCATCTACCAACGTGAACTCCCTTGTTTGCCTACACCTTGGGACACTGGACAGAATCTGGAGTCAACCTACTACCTCTGCACAGCACACCACAGAGCAGTATCTCCGAACATGTCACCCAATGCCACTGCCCAGCCTGGCCCTACACCCTATCTCTGAAAACAGATGCCTCCGTTTTGGGACTTCTTTGTGGCCATTTTGGACCTGAGCAGGGAGATACCAGTAAACAACAGACAACCCCACCTACTAGATGAGAAGGGAAGCAATCCTTTTTATTTACCTTGAGACTTTTTCCCCCTCTATTATCCCTTTTTTGTTTCTTTTTTCTTTTCTTCCTTTCTTTTTTTTCTTTTCCCTCTCTCACTGTTTTCCCATCCTCATATCCCCAACATTTGTGAAACCAAGTATTTTTTATGCTTTAGACTACTGAGAACTGGAATACCTGTTTAGTATATTACAGTTGTATTATACAGTCTCATATCTCTTATTGTCACATTTTATTCTTCTTAATTTTTATATTTCCTTGTTTGTTGTACATTATTCTCTTCCTACTTACTTGTATTCCCCAAATCTCTTTCTTTTCTACTACTAGCCAACTTCCTTGGATTTCTCTTTCACACTTTCTAGGATCTAATAAATCTATATCTTCACTTCCTACCTCCCTAACATCTCATCCTGCACCCTACTGCTGATTCTCTTTAGTCCACCAGCAGAAACTATAGACCCTTTTGCAAACCTATTGTTTATATAGTAGATATTAATTGAACTCATAATTTCTGTATATTGTGACAAAGCTGTAAATGTCCTATTAGGAGCTACTTGGTCTAAAACTATATATTGTTTGTATTAAGATCTGTTAATATTGGTTTCCCTTTAAAGGAGAGGCATTGGAATCCTGTAGGTGATCTATAAGCCTATAGGATAAAGACTGTGGACTGATTGTGCATGTACAGAGGATACCAACTAAGCACGGCATCCCCCTCACCCTCGTCTATGAAATGGCGGCTGTCCCTGCCTAGTTCCATCTAGAGTCAACAGCCAGGACCAGGAAGATCATCCCTGAGATCCCTGCAGGCTTGGTTATAGCAGAGGTGAGGTATTGGTAACTGGCAGGAACACTACAAGATTATAGGGTAGAAACTATAATACCTCAGATTGGCACTGCTAGAGAGGAAGACACTTGAACAACATGAAAAAAGAAGCAAAGAAAATGCCCCAAACAAACCAAGATGCTACAATAATAGAATCCACTGACAGCACAAGTAGATGAAATATCAGTAAAGGAGTTTAAAAGCTACATAATTAAAGTGATATGTGAAATACAGAATAATATATGAGAGCAATTACAGGAAATAATTGATCACTCCAACAAATCACTCCAATAAGAGAGCAAATGCAGGGAGCAAAAGATACTTCAAGAAAGAGAGACTTAAAAAAAAAAAAAAAAAAACAAGCAGAAATCCTTGAAGTGAAGGACACAAAAAACCAAATAAAAAATTCAATAGAAAACATCACCAACAGACCAGATCACTTGGAAGATAGAACCTCAGACAATGAAGGCAAAATATTTAATCTTGAAAACAAAATTGACAACACAATGAAGATGATAAGAAACCATGAACAAAACATTCAAGAATTATGGGATAACATCAAAAGACAAAACCTAAGAATTATCAGGATAGAGGAAGACACAGAGATACAAACCAAAGGGAGGTACAATTTCTTCAATGAAGTAATATCATAAAATTTCCCAAACATGAAGAATAAATTGGAAAATCAAGTACACGAGGCTTACAGGACACCAAATGTACAAAACTACAACAGATCCACACCAAGGCACATTATAATGAAAATGCCTACCATACACAATAAAGGTAGAATTTTAAAAGCTGCAAGAGAGAAGGTACAGATTACATATGGGGGAAACCAATTTGGATTTCACCATATTTCTCAGCCCAGACCCTCAAAGTCAGGAGATTCTAGAACAACATATACCAAGCTTTAAAAGAAAATGGGTGCCAACTAAGAACCTCATATCCAGAAAAAGTAAGCTTCCAATATGATGACAAAATAAAAGCATTCCATGATAAACAAAAGTTAAAAGAATTTACAATAAGAAAGCCTGCACTAGAGAACATTCTCAGCAA
The DNA here is from genome assembly GCA_004024805.1 of Geosciurus inauris. Taxonomy (NCBI): domain Eukaryota; kingdom Metazoa; phylum Chordata; class Mammalia; order Rodentia; family Sciuridae; genus Geosciurus; species Geosciurus inauris. Next base: position 48,231 of record PVHX01011824.1, read on the forward strand.
AATATTTCATGAGGAGAAAATGAAAAACAACAATGACATTTGGCAAAGAAAGGGACTACACTAAAGGAAAAGCCAATCAAAGAACAAACCAAATCAAGCTAAAAACCAAAAATAAACCAAAATGAATGGAAACACAAACCATATTTCAATAATAACCCTGAATGTAAATGGCCTAAACTCATCAATCAAAAGACATAGACTGGCATATTGGATCAAAAAACAAGAAACAATAATATATTGTGTCCAACAGACACATCTCATAGAAAAAGACATCCAAAGACTGAAGGTGAAAGGATGGGAAAAAACATACCACTCAAAGGGACCATGTAAACAAGTAGAGGTCTCCATCCTCATATCAGACAAAATAGAGACTTCAAACCAAAAATAGTCAGAAGGGATAAAGAAAGACATTTCATACTGCTTAAGAGAACCATCCATCAAGAATACATAACAATAATAAATAGCTATGCCCCAAACAATGGAGCATCCATGTATATCAAACAAATCCTTCTCAATTTTGAGAATCAAATAGACCACAACACAATATTACTGGGTGACTTTAACATACCACTGGACAGATCTTCCAAACAAAAACTAAACAAAAAAACCATAGAACTCAAAACTACAATCAATAATTTAGAATTTACAGATATATACAGAATATTTCATCCATCAACAAGTGAATATACTTTTTTCTCAGCAGCACATGCATCCTTCTCTAAAATAGACCATATACTATGTTGCAAAGCAACTCTTAGCAAATACAAAAAAATAGAGGTACTACCCTGCATTCTATCACACCATAATGAAATGAAATTAGAAATCAATGATAAAATTTAAAAAAGAAGCTATTCCATCACCTGGAGACTAAATAATATGCCATTGAATGATGCATGTGTAAAAGAAGACATCAAGGAGGAAATAAAAAAATTCTTCGAGGTAAATGAGAACTCTGATACAACATATCAAAATCTCTGGGACACTATGAAGGCTGTATTAAGTGTAAAGTTCATTGCATTAAGCTCATTCATTACAAGAAGAAAAAGTCAACAAATAAATGACTTGACATTACATCTCAAAGCTCTAGAAAAAGAAGAACAAATCAACCCCCAAAGCAGTAGAAGACAGGAAATAATTAAAATCAGGGCTGAAATCAATGAAATTGAAACAAAAGAACTCCAGAAATTGACAAAACAAAAAGCTGGTTCTTTGGGAAAATAAATAAAATTGATAAACCCTTGGCTACCCTAATGAAAAGAAGAAGAAAGAAAACTCAAATTACTAAAATTTGAGATGAAAAGGGAAATATCATGACAGACACTGTTGAAATATAGAAGATAGTTAGAAACTATTTTTGAAATCTCTACTTCAGTAAAATAGAAAATCCTGAAGACACTGACAAATTTCTAGGAGCATATGATCTGCCCAAACTGAATCAGGAGGACATACACAACTTAAACAGATCCATTTCAAGGAAGGAAATAGAAGAAGCCATCAAAAGCTTACCAACCAAAAAGAGCCCAGGACCAGATGGATTCTCAGCAGAGTTCTATAAGACCTACAAAGAAGAATTGTTATCAATACTCCTCAAATTATTCCTTGAAATAGAAAAGGAGGGAATCCTTCTAAACCATTCTATGAGGCTAGTATACCCTTTCCAAAACCAGACAAAGACACATCAAAGAAAGAAAACTTCAGACCAATATCCCAGATGAACATCGATGCAAACATTCTCAATAAAATTCTGGCAAATTGTATACAAAAACATACTAAAAAGATAGTGCACCATGATCAAGTGGGTTTCAATCCCAGGTATGCGAGGTTGGTTCAACATACGGAAATCAATAAACATAATTCATCACATCAATAGATTTAAAGTCAAGAAACATAATTATCTCTATAGATGCTGAGAAAGCATTTGACAAAATACAGCATCTCTTCATGTTCAAAACAGTAGAAAAACTAGGGATAATAGGAACATACTTCAACATTGTAAAATCTATCTATGCAAAACCAAAAGCCAACATCATCCTCAATGGAGAAAAATTGGAAGCATTCCCCCTAAAAACAGGAACAAGACAGGGATGTCCTCTTTCACCACTTCTATTCAACTTCTATTCAACGTAGTCCTTAAAACTGTATCCAGAGCAGTTAAACAGAAGAAATTAAAAGGATAAGAATAGGAAAAGAAGAAGTTAAACTATCATTATTTGCCAACAACGTGATTCTTTACTTAGAGGATCCAAAAAATTCCACCAGAAAACTTCTAGAATTAATAAATGAATTCAGTAATGTAGCAGGATATAAAATCAATACCCATAAATGAAATGCTTTCCTATACATCAGTGATGAATCCTCTGAGAGAGAAATTAGGAAAACTATCCCATTCACAATAGCTTCAAAAAAAAAAAAAAACAACTTGGGAATCAATTTAACAAAAGAGGTGAAAGACCTCTACAATGAAAACTACAGGACACTACAGAAAGAAATGGAAGAAGACCTTAGAAGATGGAAAGATCTCCTATGCTCTTGGATAGACAGAATCAATATTGTCAAGATACCCAAAGCCCTATACAGATTCAATGTGATTCCAATTAAAATCCCAATGTCATTTCTTATAGAAAAAGCAATCATGAAATTCATTTGGAAAAATAAGAGACCCAGAATAGCCAAAATAATCCTTAGCAAGATGAGCAAAGCAAGAGGCATCACAATACCAGATCTTAAACTATACTACAAAGCTATAGTAATAAAAACAGCATGGTATTGGCACCAAAATAGACATGTAGACAAATGGTACAGAATAGAAGACACAGAGACAAACCCACATAAATACAATTATCTCATACTAGACAAAAGTGCCAATAACATACATTAGAGAAAATAGCCTCTTCAACAAATGGAGCTGGGAAAACTGGAAATCCATACACAGCAAAATGAAACTAAACCCCTATCTCTCACCATGCACAAACCTCAACTCAGTGTGGATCAAGAACCCAGGAATTAGACCGGAGAATCTGTGCCTAATTGAGGAGAAAGTAGGCCCACATCTTCATCATGTTGGATTAGACTCTGACTTCCTTAACAAGACTCCTATAGTGCAAGAAATAAAAGCAAGAATCAATAAATTGGATGAATTCAAACTAAAAAGCTTCTTCTCAGCAAAAGAAATAATCAATGAGGTGAACAGAGAGCCTACAGCCTGGGAACAAATTTTTATCACATGCACATCAGATAGAACACTGATCTCCAGGATATATAAAGAACTCAAAAAACTTAACACCAGAAAAACAAACAACCCAATCAATAAATGGGCTAAGGAGCTGAACAGAAACTTCTCAGAGAAAGATATACAATCAACAAATATATAAAAAATATTCAACATCTCTAACCATTAGAGAAATGCAAATCAAAACTAAGATTTCATCTCATGCTAATCAGAATGGCAGTTATCAAGAATACAAACAACAACAAGTGTTGGTGAGGATGTAGAGGAAAAGGCACACTCATACATTGCTGGTGGGACTGCAAATCGGTGCAACCAATTTGGAAAGCAGTATGGAGATTCCTTAGAAAACTTGGAATGGAACCACCATTTGACCCAGCCAACCCATTCCTTGGTCTATACCCAAAGGACTTAAAAACAGCATACTACAGTAATGCAGCCATTTCAATGTTTATAGCAGCACAATTCACAATAGCTAATCTGTGGAAGCAACCTAGATGCCCTTCAATAGACAAATGGATAAAGAATCTGTGGTATATATACACAATGGAATATTACTCAGCATTAAAAGAGAATAAAATTACGGCATTTGCATGTAAATGCATGGAGTTGGAGAACATCATGCTAAGCAAAGTAAGCCAATCCCAAAAAACCAAAGGCTGAATATTCTCTCTGATAAGTGAATGCTGATCCATAATGTGGGAGGGGGCATGGGAAGAATGGAGAAACTTTGTCAAAGGGGAGAGGAGGGAAGGGATAGGACATGGGGGCAGGAAAGATGGTGGAATGCGATGGGCAACAATGCCCTAGGTTCATGTATGACTGCACATATGGTGTAACGCTATATTGTGTACAACCAGAGAAATGAAAAGTTGTGCTCCATTTGTGTGCAGTGAATCAAAATGCATTCTGCTGTCATGTAACCTAATTAGAATAAAAACATATATGTATAAATAAATATAAATAAATAAAAAAGAAATATTTTATCTAGTATTTTAATAATGATGAAAAATTGGAATTACTAAAATCAGCAAAAATTACAGAATAATTATACTTAATATATGTAACAGAATATGTCATCAAGCATCTAAATTCATGTTCTAGGACTATATCTGAAACCAAGCAAATACAATAATATATTTTAAATTCAAAAATGCAGAAAACTATATATGCTATAAAAATTGATTGAATATGAAAATAAAAACATGTTTATATGTGTGTACGTATTTGTTTTTTAAATTGGAAAAATATAATTCTGATCGCTGACTTATACAACTTTGTATCTATTTCTGTTTTCCAAATTTTCTAAGTGAACATGTATTTCCATTACAAAAAAAAATTTGGTCTTTACAGAAAGAAAGGCAGAGGCCAGAAGTGACAGGAGAAACTCAGCTTTGATAACGTGTCCCCTCTGTTAAAACCACAAAGCCTCAGGATTGCTACAGGAACAAGCCCACCCACACTGCAAACAGCAACCATGGATTTCATGCATCACTGCCAAGTCCTATCCCAGCCCTCTTTGCCTTAGATGTTTCCACACATTTTTCTTTCCAACTAAAGGTACTAGTTATTGTTGTAGAACACATAATGATTTCCTGTTGAGCTCTTTCTGACAGGGCATGCTCCCTCACAGTTAGATCTCCTTTTCTCTTGGCTCCTACTAAGGATCCTTTACAGTGATCCGTTCTCACCCATCTCAAGTTTTCCTCAATACCCCCTGCTAAGGTTTGACCTGATTCAACCTGAATGCTGGACCTCCTGGGGCCTGTTCAGATCAGCACATGATGCCTCAGTGCCTTCTCTCTCCTAAGCAGATACTCCCTCCTCTCCTGAGGCCCTAAGACAAGCACCTTAAAGGAGTAGCACTAGTCACAAAGGGCACCTACATTCCTCTGGATTCTCTTCTAAGGTGGGTCAGCTATTGCATGAGGGATGGGGAGAGAGAGGGTTTTCTGGCTTGGTGTTTTAGATCTCTGGCTGTTTCTGTTGGTGCTTCATTCCTGCAGGAATCTATGAAAGATTTCAAGATGAAATGTGGATGTCCTTAGCCAGTGCATGGTGTCTTAGACTGTCTCAAAGCAGGCAGAGTAGCAGTCCAGGACATTGTGCTAGAAACTTCCAACCATCCTGGGGAATGGAGTTTTATGGAGACATTGTAATGTTTTACATAACCCATATCCCACCAGAGCATATCAGCAACAAGTTTTACCTTTTGACACCTATAACAGAGAAGAGACCTAAATAAAGGACACAGGGAGAACCAGGTCACTGTTGCAAGACTAGGGATACAGAGAGAGTTAGGGGTGGTCTTTGTCGGACCCCAGAACCTGCGGATCCCATTGTCTGAAGTCAGAAATGTTGCTATAGGAGAAACTGATCCTGAGGGAAAATTTGCTCATTTTCTTCTCCCTCTGTGTGTCTGGATTAAAATAGACATGGAACCCCCATGAGATGGCACAGAATGATTTTTCTTCCTCTACAGTCTCTTAGAATGTCCCAAGAGTTTAGCATTCAGGTCAAGATTTTCAGCACAACTCACCTTGCCTGCAAAATCAGGAATCTCTGTTTTGATCCAAAAAGCTATTCTCTGCTTCATTAACAAATGTGGACCTATTTCCTCCGTGGAAGCACTGTTGCGTGGAAGCCTGTAGTGCCCACATTCTTTGGCATTCTCTCAAAAAATGAACATAGGTGAAACTCCAGGTAAGGAATTGCCTTTCATGACATCTGAAGTACTTCCATGCTAAAAAAATACAATTGTGCACAGAGGGGCTTGATTTATTTCTGTTTTCTGAACATTCCAGGTCTGTCCCTGAGTTCTGTCATTTAGTCTTTATGATGGTTATTTAAGGTTCTCTTCTTCTAAGCATTTGTTCTGGAGGTAATAGAATTTCCAAATGTGGTGTGCTGCAGAGACAATGCGCTATCTGAAGAGGACTGTTTATTTCAATATCTATAATAGTCTGTTTATCTTCATATAGGTGATTGTAACAGAGGGCTACAGCCTAAGGAAATATCTCAGCATCAGTCCAAGAACAGAGCAGGAGGAAAAATGGCCAAATTTTTACAAGTACTCTGCTCTGTTTTGTTCTTCATTTGGATATATTTGGTATCTACTCTAAGTGAGTAATTTGGCTGATTCTAGCATTAATGTAAGGTTGGTTTGTGCACTTTGATATTGTAATGTGAAAGACAACATTTTGAATTAAAAAATTGTTTAATTATATCATTTACATGAATATATGTATTATATAGGAAATATGTGTGTATATAACATATGCATATACACATGTACACACACACACACACACACACACACACACACACACACACAGAGGTTAGACCAAAAGACTCTAAGTCAATGCGCAGACACCTTGGTTTTCCTCTCTATTGCATGCAGATTTTGAGGCCTAATTCACAAAGATGGCTTGGGTGATTTAGTGAGGTAACATGTAAAAGTGCCTGGTAATGCCTATGCCTAGGCCAGAGCACATCTCAAAAATCCAGGACTTTTGATAATGCTGTTTTCAAGGCGATCATGATGTCATGATGATGAATGAAAGCATAAGAGATCAGTCTCAAGGACTAAGATCTCAGTTTTTCACATATCTAAAATCAGCCAAAAGATCACAGAGTTCCAGCATATCTTATTTCTTTACTATATTGGCTACCTGCTCTGAATCCTCTCAAGTACAGGCTAATTAGTGTTAGTTAGAAAACAATAAACAAACAATAAAAAACTTTGGTATTTGGGGCTGGCAACCTTTATGGGAGCAATGATGCATTGGTATAATAGTGCTGATAACGAGGAGAAGTACTATTTCACGTTTTTTAATGAATGAATACATGTATAAATGAAAGTGTTTATTGAAAGCTTCTTTTGTAATATATCAGAACTATTTTATTTTGCCAACAGAGTAAGCTGTGATTTTCCAGGAACTAGATTCTGTAACTATTTTCATGTATTCTCCAGTTTCAGGCCCTCAACACTTGTGGCCAACACATGGAATTTTTAAGGTAACCATCCACTAGATTTCCTAGAACTGAGATTCTAATCTAAAGGGTTTTTTTTTTTTTTTTTTTTTAATCTTTTGAATTGTTATTTGGAACTTAACTGCAGCAAGATCATCCATGACATTCTTTAAAGTCTCTTCATATGAGGCTGGTAGGGAGATTGCTGGTCTCTGAACCCAAAGTAGAGTGATCCAAACTGGGAACCAAATCAGAGTTTGTTCATATGTATGCCAATAAAACCTTCACAGTGCCCACGAATATTTACGAGTGCCAAAAATTGGCAGTATGTAGCAGGTTCCTAAGAGCCCGTAGACTTGGGCACTACCATGGTTCCTGCTCTCAAGGAGCTCACTGTCTGGTGGAGGGAGCATCTGGAGTGAATGCACCTAAATGAATGTCTTTAGATGCTCACACGATGGCCACACAGGTTGTAAATAGAGAAAACAACGTGGGTGTATGGATGGAGAAACACGTAAAAGAACAAGACCTTTGAACTGGGCCTCAAATTATGTTTGCAATTTGTCTGAGAGCAAATTTGAGATGCCTTCTCCAGTTTTGCCTGCCCCTCTGAACACTGAATGTATTGGGAGGCCAGTAAGTGCATGATAAGTGAGGGAAAAGATGAATGCAAGATTATTTCTTTTATTTTGGTAGAGATTTGCAACACTGTATTTCATTTTAGAAATATTTGTGATTTAAACTTTTTATCAGTCATGATTTGGCTGATGAGAAAGATATTTTGAGGGCAACTTGACCTTCAAAGACACATTGATCAGAGCATAGAGCTGGTCAGAAGGCATAGCTCCAGTACAACTGTATGCAGAATTTGTCCAGAGTTTATACTCTGGTCTCATAAAGTTCAGTTTTAGAATTATTCTCTTCAGAAGACTGCTTGCAGTAGAATACCTCCCTTTGCCCTTTCATCTATTAACAATAATAAATTTACTCAATTTTCTTTAAGAAATACTGATTAATTATCTGAATTGATACAATATTGAGGAACACTAATACATCCTTTGACTCCTGAGGCTTAAAAATAGAGAGGAAAAACAAAGAGAAGGAAACAATTAGTTACTGCTATGAATAAAAGAAACAGAATGTTAAGATAGAGAGTATGAATTTGGGATAGAGAAGCCACATAAACAAAGTGATTGGTGAAAGCTTTGCTGTCACGGGACATCTAAGGCTGAGGCCTGAAAGGTAAAAAGGAGGCACCCAGGTAGACACCAGTGGGGGACACTTCATCTTCAGGCATCAGCGTGACTGCAGCGAAGGGGTGAGGGGCAAATGTTAGAATCCAAGCAGTAAGTGAAGATCCTCATCTCATGAATTTCTCTTTCTTCAAAGAGAAAGAAAAAAGAAGCTGTATTTACCAACATTGATGCTATCTTCATTTGATAAATCTGTATTCAGATTGAACCATTTTGTACCTCATTTAATCACCCAGCAAATATTGGTAGAACAATAATAAATGCCAATATATGTGCTGGACCCACCTACAATGATGGTTAGTTTAATCAGACACAGACCTTCAACATTTCTTTGGGGATGTAATTAGTTGGGCAACTAGTTGAATAATTATACGAATGCTCATTACAATGGAATAAAGTTACAATAAGAAATTTAATAGTATTTCAAGGAATAGGTCTAAGGAAGTGGATTACAACCACAATTATAGCTCTGAAGGCAGAAAGATTTTATACTGAAGCAAAAATATGCTTGGTCAGGTGGTCAGAAGACAAGGAGCAACTGGAAAGAAAACAAAAAACAAAAAATGAGCTAAGTAAAAGGTCAATAAACAAAGTGGTATAGGGAAGGTTGGAAGAGTTGGGAGGATTTTGATCACATGGGATCATTTAGCCACTAATGAGAAAGTTTGTTTGTTTTCTGTTAAAGAAAAATGAAGTACGATAAAAGAATTATATTCAAGGGAAAAAAAGTATTCAACTGATATTTAGATGTTGAAACTATAGGAAATGGAGAGATTAGTTGGTGATTGTAGTGGCCTTGCCCCCATGATGGTATTGGGCAGAGGAGCTCAGAGAAGCTTCTGAGCTCATGCATTACTCCTGTCTCTGAATTCCCAGCCCAACCCTCTCTCCACCTTGTCTGAGTTGTGCTTTATCTACACCAATCTCATGGTACTTACAGAGCCCCTGAGACCACCATCTTCAAGCACTGTCCAGGGAAGAACTTCCCCTGCAAATAATCGCAACACCTGGGGCCCAGCCCCTGTTGAGAATGCCTCCTCTTTTGCTGGCAAAACCAGGGAGCTTATTTTAAATGATTTCACATTTTAGGTCTCTGAGATAGAAGATAGCATTGGAAGTTCTCACAGTGGATAAAATTTAGTCAAATAAATATTTTAAATTAAGACGTGGTTTTCCAGTGAAATGTCTTTTCCAACTCTTGGGCTTCTGTTTCCTTAGCTGTGTAACATGGGAAATTGCTAAGAATATTTCCTAGTCTGGTAGTATGGGTATAAAGGAGATTGTGAGAGAAGATCAATTTACCAGATAAATTCTTCATTTATCCACTTCCCCACCCTATTATAGCATACCAGGCTTCTGTTCTCAGTTACCAAGGAGTTCCTAACAACAAGGCCATCATGTGATTATTCAGTAGAATATGCGTAAGTTCTAATTCTATTGCTTGTGTAAATGGAGCCTGTGAGAGTTCTTTTTGAGACTGGAATATGGTAATGACTTTGCTTATATTTTCCTAATGAGGTGACGCATTTGTCTGAGCACGGCTCTAATTGTATCATTCTTTTCAACTCAATTTCAGCTCAAGTGTCCTTATGAGAAAATGACCTTGAGTTGGCTCAGTAAAAGACCTGACCCTTGCCCTGACATAAAACAACTCATCTGTGGCACCGATTTGGTAACCTATGACAATCCCTGCATCTTATGTCTTCAGAGCTTGTGAGTACTTCTTGGGAAAAAGAAAACCATGGCTATGCTCATTTACAGAAATTACTATCTACCTTTCTTGTCAAGTACCCCAGCTTTGAAGCCAGGGATTTGCTCTGGTTTCTACAGATAGCAATCAGCCTCCACTCAGGACTTGTGCTACTAGACAGCCCAGTGGGGTAGAAAGCAGACACATTGTACTGAGCCGTGTTCCTCGGGTTCTTTCTGTTTCTGAGCCCTCACGTTCCCATATGGTTGATTGATTTCTACTTGAAGTTCTTTAATATCCCTTCAAGTTCCCAAATTCTTTGATTTTTAAGACAAATTATGGTTTCACCTTCTCTTGGGTATCTTCCACCTCCTATATGTCTGAAACTCTAAACTAGGATGAGATAACTTCAACATTTGGGTCCTTAGTCTATGATTTAGTATTTAGACTTTTGGATTTACATGACATGAAGTCTGTGACTAGAAAACGAAATCTCACAGCACGATGATTTCAGGTTTGATGCCTACAAGACCCAGGGCATTTTGAAGGGGCAAAACTTTCCTCATGGCCTCAGACTGGAGCCCTCATCCCAACAATCGATTTGTGACTTTTGTATAGGGACAATCGCAGGAATATGCAAACCCCAGGTCATCCCACTCATGAGCAATTCAACCGAATAATGAGAATATTGACCAAATAGGTGAGGACTGGTATGGTTCATACATCTCATACATCACAGATTCAGGCCTATTTAACAGCTTGTTTTCAAAAATACTGTAGCATGTGTCAGAATAACTTACAACAGTGGCATTTTAGAATCATGGAAACATGACTGGGCAGGAAATCCAATAATTTGGCTTTTGTCTTTTAGTCAATTTTCATTATACTCTGGATCTTAATTTCTCAGAAACAAAATAGGCATGCTAGATAATTTTAAAGTATTTTTGTGGCTTTGACATTCTATTAACAAAATGTTTATTGTAACTCTTAGGAAATCTCATGGAAGAATAAAGTTTTACCATGATGGAAGGTGCTGAGTGGGCTCTGATATGGAAGATGGTAACCTCTGCTGTCCATCACAACAATCCTCTTCAACCTCATCCCTACTTTCTCTCTCTTCACATATGTTCTTGGTGACAGACAGCTGCCCCTGCTGAGCTTGTAGCAGACACCTCAAGGTTCCATTTGTCAGCCTTTGTGGAAACATAACCAAGATAAGGCTCCAGTGAAAAGAAAATTTCCTTTTATCACCTTTGGTCTTTCCTCTTGAGAATATGAGGAGCAAATAGTTATGGGGAAAGGGAGATATTCTCTGACTGTAGCTCACCAGCTTCCATTGTCCTAAGTCCTGGGCTGTGTAGTACTCCAGGCAGACTTGTTTTCCAATGCTATTGCTCTATTTTCATGTTCACAAATCTTTCTGTGTGTGTGTGCAATAAACAATTTTGTATTGATGTTACCCAGTGAATTTTCTTTCTCAAAGAGGCACCATCACCAAGACTTATGAAATCATGGCTCTGTTATCTATAATCCTCTCTGGTGATTCTTTCTTGACTCTGGTTAATTTTCTCACATGTGCACCAATGGTAATCTGACACTTCAGTGTGGCTCTCCTGTGCTGAGGTCGTGCAAAGGCTAGCCACCTTGGTCTCTCCTCTGAGCTTTCATCATCAACTCATGGTTGCTCCACCAGGATTCCTCTTTCCTTATCCTAGAATCTCCCACAATGCAGAAGTGAAGGCCAGCCACAGAGTAAACTCATTTATTATTTCAGTGCTCAGGAATCAATGTCCTTCAATGTCTTATGGTTTTGTGTTGTTGTTTCACATATTTAGTCTGATATTTTATTGTTATTTTAGGTGAAAAGTGTCTCTTACACCACATTGTCTGAAAGGGGAAGTCATCCTTATTATCATGCCACTGTACTCTCCTTTTCCTCTGGTATCTGCTAAACTCTACTCTAAAATATAATGTCACTATTCTTTTTCTAAGAATTCCAAAGAACAAGAACTATATGTTTGCAAATGTCTTTCTAGTGAATAATAAAGCACTTATTTAAATATGCTACACATGAGGAAAAAAAGACCTCGATAACAATATTTTTCTGTCATTTGTTGGTAGACATTTCTGAAGAGGGAAAGGAGGTCAGTGTATCTAGTGTAAGACTCCCTCCTTCTAATGCAACCAAGATACCCTCCACACATCTCCTACGTCTGCACGCATAGAGTTCTCCCATTGTAACCTTAGTTCTGATCGTCACCACCTAGTTTTTATATCTTTCTTTCTTACTCTCTCTCTTTTCAGATGTCCAGATGTAGATTTGAATTAGACAGAGGGGAGTGAAGGGAGGGAAAGTGAGTATGAGGATAGGAATAATAGGAGAACAAGTTGGACATTATTATCCTATGTGCATATATGATTACATGGCGAGTATATCTCTACATTATGTACAACCAGAATAATGAGAAGTTATGCTCCATTTATGTATGATGTGTCAAAATGCATTCTACTGTCATGTGTAACTAATTAGAAAAAATAAAAAAATAGTATGGGTTAAAAAAATCCTTATCTTCTTGAGAAGTGTTTGTTTAGTTCCTTGGCCCATTTATTGGTTGAGAAATGCAGATTAAGACTGCACTGAAATTTCATCTCACTCCAGTAAGGATAGCAATTATCAAAAATACAAGCAACAATTAATGTTGGCAGGGATGTGGGGGAAAAGGTACACTCATACCTTGTTAGTAGGACTGCAAATTAGTAGAACCACTCTGGAAAGCAGTATGAAGATTCCTCAAAAAACTAGGAATGGAAATACCATTCCTACCATCATATAACCCAACTCTCCCACTCCTCAGTATATAAAATCAGCATACTACAGTGACACAGCCACATTAATGTTTATAGCAGCTCAATTCACAATAGCTAAGCTATGGAGCCAAACTTGGTGTCCTTCAACAGATGAATGGATAAATAAAATGCAGTACAAAACACACACAAACATGCACACAATGGACAATGGAGTATTTTTCAGTTATAACAAAGAATGACTTTATGTTATTTGCTGGTAAAAGGATGGAACTGGAGACTATCATGCTAAGTGAAACAAGCCAGTCCCATAAAGCCAAAGGTTGAATGTGGTAACTATTCTCCCCCACTCTGCTGCAGAAGAAGGAGGAGGAGGAGGAGGAGGAGGAAGAGGAAGGAGAAGGAGAAGAAGAAGAAGAAGAAGAAGAAGAAGAAGACGACGACGACGAGGAGGAGGAGGAGGAGGAAGTAAAATGAGAGGAGTACACAAAAGAGAATGAAAGAAAGGAAGGAAAGGATACGGAAAGTCTGTAGAATGAGTCTGACCTAACTTTTCTATGTACATATATGAATACACCACAGTGACTCTCACCATCACGTACATCCACAAGACACTAATTAAAAGAAAAACCTTTACATAAATGTCAGAAAGAATAGCAGAGTAAAGGGAAGTGAATAGGGTGGGCGGGAGGAAGGAGAAGGGAAAATACTGGGTACTGAATTTAACATATTATATTGCAGGCTTTTATAATTACATTATAGTATATTTCTATTGTCATGTATAACTAAAAAGAATCAATAAAACAAAATAAATACTTATCCTTTATGAGTTAGAATACAAACTAACATCTTAGTATAAGACATTTTCTTGATCTGCTACAGACATCTAAAGAGCAACTTCGGTTATCAACAACGCATGTGGTCCCTCCATTTCTCTTATGTTTCCCATTCCCACCTCCCTTATTTATCAGCATCCACTAATCAGAGAGAACATTCGGCATTTGGTTTTTTGGGATTGGCTTACTTCACTTAGCATAATGCTTTCCAATTCCATCCATTTGCCTGCAAATGCCATAATTTTATTCTCTTTTATTGCTGAATAATATTCCATTGTGTATATGTACCACAGTTTCTTTATCCATTCATCTATTGAAGG